>RJWJ010000133.1:0-114381 GCA_004363605.1 Indri indri | reverse complement strand
TCTATTTTTAGTAGAGATGGGGTCTCACTCTTGCTCAGGCTGGTCTCGAACCCCTGACCTCAAGCGATCCTCCCACCTTGGCCTCCCAGAGTGCTAGGATTACAGGCGTGAGCCACCGTGCCTGGCCTCTTCCTGTTCATTCTTCAAGTCTAGGCTCCAGGTGCTTCTTTAGAAAAGCCTCTTCCGACACTCCCACCCCAGCCCGCCCCAGCCTGGAGTAAGACCTCACACCCCCTGCCTGTTATTCTTCCTCGAGGCAGTCTGCGCTTTTTCTTCATAGTTCGATTACCACACTTAAATCACGTGGCTATCTGAGTGATTATTTGGTATCTCCCCTGGTAAATGGTGAGGGTTATCAAGTCAGAACACTTGTAACAAAAGTATTACTTTTAACAATAGCTCACATTTATCAAACACCTAGTGTTTACTATGACTGCTTACAACAGCTCTGCGAGGTCAATACTGCTATCATCCCTGTTTTATGGACGGATGGGGGCGCCATAGCGGTCCTGGCCGAGATAACAGGTACTACGTAATCAGTTAGCTTGGGAGTATCCAGATGCCTGGGTTACGTTTCTAAATGTCCCTTCCTCCATCCACTGGGGACAAGAGCCCAGGTCCACGGAACACATTTTTGCCATACTCTGGAGTTACAGCCTCTGACTCCAAGGGCCTCTTCTGGTTCTAGTCTCTCCCCAGTCCAAGAAGACGTTAATTTAACACATTCTTACTGTACAGCTACTGTGTTGTCAGGCGTGGCCTGAGCACTAGAGAGACAGCAACAAACAAAACACGTGCAGTCACACCTTCATGGGCTTGCGCCTGCTGGGACAGCGTCTCAAAGCCCTGTCTCTTTTGAACCTGCTCCCGTCAGCCTTTTGTCCCCACATCGCTGGACCTAGCATGGTCATTTCTATGCCCTGTGTCCCTCCTTCCTCGCCTGGCCGCAGAGTCCATGCTCTCCGGGTCTCCTCCCTCCTGGCCTCCTTTGCTGAGCCCTCACCTCTCAGGATGGCTTCTCTCTTCTCCATCCACATGGTTCCCCTGGCGACCCCCCTGGGCTCCTGGCTTTCAACACCAGATCTTTGCTGGGGACGCCTACACTTCCTTCTCCTGCCTGGCCCTCTCTCCTCGACTTGTGACTTGAGTGTCTGACTGTCCCCTTCTCGTCTCATGCAGCTGTCCCAGGGACATCTGACGCCGAATGGACTCTACGCTGCTTGATTCTTCACACCACATTCTGCCGCTCCTGGCAATCACCCTGGGATCCCTCAACTCAGTGTCTTCGCCACTTGCCTGGCGTTCAGGCCAAAATCTCGGGGTCATCCTAGGCCCCCTTTTCTCTCACCCCCACATCCAGGCCATTAATACCCACTGTTGGCTCCGCCTTCGAGCTGTAATTGGCATCTGCCCCTCCCTCTGCCTGCCCTGTCTCCTGGCAGGACCATGGACCATAGCAGGAGCTTCTGCCCTGATTTCCTGGCTTCCACTCCTGCCCCAACATGGCCAGAGGGACTCCATTAGTATATGACCATGCCCCTCCTCTGCTCAGAACCCTCCCACTATCCATTCAGGGAAAAGTCCCCAGTACCTACAAGGCCTCACATGGAACTCTCTGACCTCATTTCCTCCATGTTGTCTTTTTATCTTAGCCACTGAGGCAGGTGTGTAACGGTATCCCACTGTGACTATCGTTTGCATTTCCACGATGATGAATCAGGCTGGTGAGGTATGCACTTTAAATAATAACAGTAGTAACAATAAATGGTTAACATTGACACAGCATTTACTATGCGCCAGGCACTACGCTAAGTGCTATATGGTGGCATGATCCCTTCCTAAACCTTTTGGGCTGGATGTGTTCTGGAATTCTGAATAATTCGGTTTTTAGAAAGACAACCCTGGCAGTTTGTGGAGGAGCATGGTAATCCATCACATGGATAGTTCTGCCGTGATGACAACACACCAGCCTGGATCACATTTCACCTGGGACTGTGGATCTGCATTAAGTTCCTGAACGCTCACAACCCCTTAATGAGGTAGGTGGCGTTATCTCCTCTATTTTGCAGATGGCGGAACTGAAACACGGGAAGGTTAGTGCTTTGGCCATAGTCACACAGGTAGCAGTGGAGGGCTGGGTTCTAGCACACTCCAGAGCCATCTTTACTACTGTCCTCTGTACTGGGTCTCAGGGTAGTTGACAGAAAATAAATCAATGTTGAATGAACGAATGACATAAAGCTGGGGGAAGCAAGAGAACTCAGGCTCTGCGACTCGTTACAGCTCACGTGGGAGGAACGTCAGACACCTTGAAGCTAGCTATTTGTGTGAGGTTAACCTAATTTATTTGGGATGCAAGATCTACCCAAATTTAAAACAAGATTTTCCAAAAAAGTTATCCTCAGAAACAATAATTGTCTTTTAGAGTCTTTCGTATTACTTTATTTTGAACCAAGTGCTCTCTGAGAAAGTTTTAAGCTTCTAAAAGCTTAAATGATGCTAGTTTTGGCAACAATAAAAAAAGATGCATATATTATAACAGACTTAGTAACTATTCCTAAGGGCTTAACCCCACAATTCCCAGTGTTATAAGACACTGTGAACAGGCCCTTTAAACAATCCTAAAATTTGTATGGAACCACAAAAAAACCCCCATATAGCCAAAGCAATACTGAGAAAGAAAACAAAGTTGGAGACATCACACTTCCTGATTTAAAATTATATTACAAAGCTATAGTAATCGAAACAGTATGGTACTCACCTAAAACCAAAAATACAATAGAGAGCTCAGAAATAAACCCAAACGTATATGGTCAACTGATTTTTGACAAGGGTACCAAGAGGACACATGAGGGAAGGATAGTTTCTTCAATAAATGGTGCTGGGAAAACTGGATTTCCACATGCGAAAGAATGAAATTGGACCATTATCACACCATACCAAAAAATCAACTCAAAATGGATAAAAGACCTAAATTAAGACATGAAGCCATAAAACTTCTAGAAGAGGACATAGGGGAAAGCTCCCTAACATGGTTCTTGGCAGTGATTTTTGGATATGACACCATATCCAAAAATTTTGTAGCTCAGGCTACAAAAGCAAAAATAAATAAAAGGAACCACATCAAACTAAAAAGCTTCTGCACAGCAAACAATCAACAAAATGAAAAGGCAACCTATGGATTGGGAAACAGTATTTGCAAACCACGTATCTGATAAGGGGTTAATTTCCAAAATTTATAAAGAACATTTACAAATCAATAGCAGAAAAATAAATAACCCAATTTAAAAAATGGGCAAAGGACCTGAGCAGACATTTCTCCAAAGAAGACATAAAAATGGCCAACAGGTAATAAGACAAGCTGCTCAACATCACTAATCATCAGGGAAATGCAAATGAAAACCACTGTGAGATATCACCTTACACCCATTAGGATGGCTGCTATCAAAAAGACAGGAGATAACAAATGCTGGTGAGGGTGTGGAGAAAAGAGAAGCCTAGTACACGGTTGGTAGGAATGCAGATTGGTACGACCATTATGGAAAACAGCATGGAGGTTCCTGAAGAAATTAAAAGTAGAACTACCATACGACCTTAAAAAAAAAAAGAGCTCAAATACACTGAGATAGACAATGAAACTGGTTATTGGGGAATGGGAAGATGTAGGTCAAAGGATACAAAATAGCAGGTCTGCAGGATGAACAAATTTATAGAGATCTAATGTGTAACAAGAGGACTAAGGTTTACAAAATTGTATTGCATTAGGGATTTTTGTTAAGTAAGTACATTTTAACTGCTCTCGTCACACATAGTTGGTAACTAGGTGAGATAAGGGGTTTAATCTGCTTCACTACGGTAAGCGTTTTACTATCTATATGTAAGCCATATCACATTGTAAACCTCAAATATACACAATAAAATTTATTAAAAAAATTAAATAGTACTAACCAGGTGCCAGGCAAAAAATAATAAAAGGATTTCTTTAAAAACCAAGATAGGGACAAATAAATATAAGCAACACTCAGTCGATTTAAACAAAATACTTGTGGTGAAAGTCCTACTGGGGCATTTATATAATGGGAACTTTGAAAATTAAAAAACAGGATGTGGAATATAATACCGAAAACTGTCTTGAAGCAGAGTGCCACTGTGGGGGATGACATTATACGGAGAAATTTAATTTTCCTAAGTTGTCATTTATTATTCACATTGGAATGATTAGTCTGACTGACTCAAAAACAAGTGATTATATAACTGCCTTTGTATGTTTGCATTTATTCGGCCATTTATCTATTTTCAGTAACTGTCCTTAAAAAACATCAAATCTTGTTTTTTTAAAAAAACTTAACAGTGAGTGGCTACACTGTAGAAGTCACCAATACACAACTAAAAGAGAAATTTTTAAAAAACTGTCTAATGGTATAGGATGGGCTTTTTAAGAATTGGGATACAGCGTCCAGTGACAACATAACACACAAATTCAAGAAAGGCCACATTACAAACATTTCAGATGGACGTGGAGACAATATATTCTGGAAACGTGTGTAGGTGACTCAAAAAGTGACTCTGGCGATGATAAGAATGCCTGTGAAAAGTGTGAATGACACTGTTTTATGACACGTGAGAGGATATAAGCAATATTTGAATTTAACATTTTTGATCTCAAGATTCTAAATATGTCACAAAATTAATAAATTAGCAAATATAAATAAGTACTGATTACATTGTCTTTATCCTGAACATTTCCTGTGGGCCTCAAACTTTTTTTTTTTTAAATCTTCTCTTTGGAATCACCTTGTTTAGGGTGTATATATGGTATTTTTTTAGTACAAATACTGAAAAAAATCCAGAAGATACACACCAGCTCGCAAAAATGATTATCTTGGGGGATTCTGGGTCCTTTGATTTCTTTTTTTAAACAACAAGAAAGTATTACTTTGATCATCAGAAATGCAAACAAATAATATAGCTTTATAATGTGAAGCTCACCCGAGGATAGGATAACGTAGTAGTTTGCACCCCTGCCTGCACACTGGAATCATCTGGGGAGCTTTAAAAAAAGTCCCATACTTGCTTACCCTCAGTAATTCCAACAGAACGTGGGGTGGGACCAGGCCCAGGGATTTCTTAAAGCTCCCAACATGATTCTAATGTACAGCAAGCATGAGAATCATTAGTTAAGCAAAACTTTCCAAATTATAGTGCAGAACATGCTACCAGGTGTCTTTTGGGGGAAAAAAAAAGGTTTCATAGTCAAAGAAGCAGCTTTCTTTCCTGGACGATTTCTCACAGCCTGTAATGTGCAAATGTGCACCGTGACTTTACAAGTGAAGCCACAGCACAAGATAGACATTTGTGTGTGTGTGTGTGTGTGTGTGTGTGTGTGTGTGTGTCCACTCAGCACTCATTCTCTGGGGCAGCCATGCCATGAGCAAGCCCTGTCCACCCTATCTCCAAACTGTACCCAGAGCCTACCCCCTCCTCCCCCGCTGCTCTCCCTACCCTGGTCCCGTCCTCCGTCATCTCCTGCCTGGACTATGGCACCCTCCTCCCCACTCTCACACTGGCTCCTATGATTCTTCCCCACCAAGGCAGACTAGTGGAAGATCCTTGGGGCACGCAGAGTTTGAAACAGCTCCCGCTCCCAGCCCTGAGACTGCCCACCGCGTCCCTCACCGCCATCCTCTGACCGTGGAAGGGACCTGCTTTCAGATGAAGGCACTGTGACGGACAGATCCCTCATGCCATTGCCAAGCTGCTATGTCACTGGCCTGGAAACTGGGCCAAAGAACCCTCACGCCTGGAGTTGGGGGTCTGTACATTTCCTGACTGTCGAAGCCGGCATGAAAGGGGTCTCTAATACCTGGAGTCCAAAGCGTCCAAACTACATACTCTCAATTATACCCTATTTATTGGTCAGCTCTTTTCACCAGGTAGAATTATCGTATTTATTTGTTTTTCCTGCCTATTGTCTGCCTCCCCCTTCTAGAATGCAGCTCTGGGAGAACAGGGACATTTGTCTGTCTTGTTCACTGCTGAAACACTGGCTGCCAAAGAGCAGGAACACAGCATTTGTTGAAAGAATGACTGTGCTCACTTAATTCTTTTAACAGCTCCAAAAGGCAGGGGTTACAAGTGCCAAGCTCCTCCCCATGGCCAGCCAGACCCTGCACGGTCGGCCCACACCTACCTCTCCCTGCTTATGACCCTGCAGCCGCACAGGCCTTCTTCCAGGTCCTTCTCAGTCGAGCTCCTTCCCACGTCTGGAACGCCACTGACGCTGTGGCCTCCACTGGGAACGCTCTCTCCGGTCCGTACCCGCACTCGGTGAAGGCCTACTCATCCCTCAGGCCTCCTCCCAAATGACTGACATCTCTGACCTCTCCAAACGTGTCGGGGGCCTCAGATATGCTCTCGCAGCCCTCTGGGCTCCTCCGTCAGGGCACTTAGCGCAGACGTAATTATACAGCTCTTGCTGCAATTACTCAGAGGCTGTTTCCTCCACTCAACCGGAGCTCCAGGAAGGAAGGCACCTCTTTTCTTGCCAGTGCCCCGAGAAGGCCTGGCACACAGTAGGTGCTGCATAAATACCACACTGTCAACTGTGGCCATGACATTTATCGCTCACTGAATACCGGGCGCCCCCACGTTTCCTCGCTGCGGTTAGGCAGGACCAGGAGACTAGCTCCAGGTGTGAGCAGACGGGAGTCTGTTCCTTCTGGGCCTCGGCAGCTAAGTGCTGCTCTGCCTCCCTCTGGTTCTTGTCTCCTGCTGTGGCGTCCCTGGAGGCTGGAGGTTTCGCCTGGGAAACGTCAAGCCTGGGTCAAGCCCCGCATCTGACCTGCCTGTGTCACAGATAAGAAATGGACGTTTGCTGTGTCCAACCTCCAGGATCCAGGGTTACTTTGTTACTGCAGCAGAATCTCGCCCATCACTGGCATTCCTGAGAATGAATGAAGGCAGCGAGAGGCAGAGACACCATGATCACAGACCGGCAAGTGCGGAGCAGGCAGTGGCCTCCAGCTGCCAGTATCGAACCTCAGTGAAAGGACTGGGGGAGCCGGGTGGAATAACCACTCCCCAGGAATCGCCACTTTCAACTCCTGATGGGGCAGATGAAAGGACCCAGAGGCTTTGCTGCCTTGACAGGGATGGCCTCGGCAGCAGCTCTCATCAAACACAGCTCCTCAGGGATCACAGCCGAGTCCCAGTCCCTGGGGACAGGGGAGGAGGCTGCCCAGAAGGCAGCAACACCCTGGAAAACCCTATGAGCTGGAGGAAGCTGAAACAGCAAGGCTGCATGAAGGGCCCAGGCTAATTCAGGCTGACAGCCTTCCCGCGGAATCACCCACCGGGGCTCTGCCCTCCCGGCTCCATCCCAGAGAATAAATCACACTGTCAGGTCTAATTTGGGACTCGGCTGATGGGCTGAGCAGAGCATCCATGCGTTCTGGCCATGGAGGTCAAGGGCAGCCTAAGCTCCTGAGGCCAGTGCTGAAAGGCCCAAGACGGGGTGCAGAACCCTGGGGCCACATGTGGCCTTCTGGATCCTTGAGTGCGGCCTTTTGACCGAATCCAAATTTTACAGAACAAATCTTTTTAATAAAGGGATTTGTCCTGTGAAGTTTGGATTGGTAGAGGGGCCGTGCTCGGGGATCTGGAGGGCCACATGAGGCCCCAAGGCTGCAGGTTTCGCACCCCTCCCGTGAAATTCCTGGTCTAGGCCTCGGCTGTGTGAGCCCTGTTCCCCAAACACAGTACTGCTACATCCTACGCTAGCTCAGGGCTGGGCACAGGGTAAACCCTCAGATGTTTGGCGAGTAAATAACCACAACAACAGCAGCTAACGCTTATTATCTTATAGCCTGTGACTAAGCTGCCTAATCTCCCATGCGTTAAGAGCTAATGAATGTAAGCTGCCGCCATCATCATCCTCATCGTCATCTCCTTCTCATCATCATTGTCATCTCCTTCTCATCATCTCGTCTATTATGTGACTACCTTGTGCCAGGCACTGTCCTAGGTACTTGAAATTCATACTCACATTTTTAATCCTCAAAACAACTGTAAGAGAAAATGGAAGCTCCCAGAGTCAAGCTGCCCATTTAGGGCACGTCAGTGGCTCAGCTAAGACCAGACTCCAAGTCAGCTGGACTCTGGAGCCCATGCTCTTGGCCACCATCTGCACTCACTTTTGATTTTGCCTCCCTTGAGAAGCTTTCCTGAAACCCCAAATCACAGTCGGGTGACTCCTCTGGGGTCCCGCAGCCCTGCAGCTTCCCCTATTAGAACTCTCATCACTCTGGGTTGTTTACCCGCAGAGCCTCCCCAACACACTGTATCCAGGTAAGCCTACTGCCCAGCAGAGGACCAGGAACACGGAACGTGCTTAGTCAATGTTGAATGGATGGATGGATGGAAACCCAAGTCTAAACCTTTCATTCTACACACGAAGGGAACAGAGATTCTGAGCAGGGAGAGTTTCCCTGAAGAAGGGGGAGGTGGAGAAGGGGCACATTGCTCCTTGAATCTCTACTCCTCCTCCAAAGCCCAAAAGCTGCTGCCAGGAGCCCTCCCTGATCCCCAGGGGGCCAGACACCTCTGTTGGGTTCCCACAGTCCCCTGGGCTTCCTCCATCACAGCCCTGACCACTCTGGGCTGTCACCATCTGAGGACCTGCCTCCTTCACTGGACGAGGAGCCCTGTGAGTACAGGGCCCCCCCAGCTCTACAGGGATGGGCACAGAGAAGGTGCACAGTAAGTGTGTGTTGAATCAACCAGCAGAACTCCAGAGGAAGGTAACGAACGAGGCTGGAAACCTCATCCTGGGAAGAAGAATTTAAAGCACAGGTACACTTTACTTGGAAAAGGGGAGGCCGAGAGCAGCTTCCTCAGCCACGTGCAAGCCCTGAAGGGCTGCCAGGAAGAAGTGTGGCTGGTGCTGCTCACCAGGCCTGGACCAGAACCAGTGGGAGGTAGTTGCACAGAGGCGGACACGATTCACAAGAAAGCTTTTTAATGATCCACTTCCCTGGAGCAAAATATGCAGCCCTGTTCCTCCCCTACTGGAAGAATTTAAGCTGAGGCTAGATAGTGAGCAGCTGGGGACCCCAGTTGCTTTCTGGACCTCTTAGGGGGCAACAAAGTGTTGTGGCCAAGAGCAAGGGCTCTGGAGACAGGCTGTAAAGGTTCCCACCCCGGCTCCTCTACTTGGCAAGCAGCTTCACCACTCTGTGCCTCAGTTTCCTCATCACTACTGCAGAGATATCACAGCAGTGACATCATGGGTAGTTGCAAGGACTGAATGAGATCACGCACATAAAGTGCTTACAGCGGGGCTTGGCGCGGTCAGCACCATTAATGTTAATTATTGTTGCTTTTCTTTCCCCATGGAGCCGGACATTGTTGGCTGGCTAACCCAACTGACCCTCTCAAATCACTTTTTCTCTGGCCTCCTCCTTAGGAAAGGCTGAAAAGTTAAATGAAATTTCCCACCTTCCTTGGAGCAAGGGGAGGCTATGCAATACATTTCTGGCCAATGAGATGCAAGTGGAGTCTTCTAGGGAATTCTGGGAGTGCTTAAGCAGTCCAGATTTGAAATACACATGTCACTGGAGTTGATCCTTCACTTTTTATTCTGCTTGGACCGGTGGCAGCAACCACGTGACCACGAGGAAAAAGGCCAAGAGAATCCAAGAGGCTCCAGCCCTGACACCACCCAGCCACTGAACTAACACTGGCAGCCAAGTACCTCCAGGTTTGCTATGATGGGAGAGAAATCAACCCTCATTCGTTCAAGCTGCTGTGAGTCTGGTTTTCTCTTCTTGAAGCTGAAAGCATTCCTGGCCAATGCACCCACCATGATGCAAATGTCGCAAGGTATACGCCAGTGGTAGCTGTTTGCCAACCTCAGCTAAGGCCCACAGTGGGGAACCCCAAATCTAGGGGAAAAGAGTGGAAGGCTGAGCCAATAACAGTGTTTACCAAACCTCAGCCGTGTATTCCACCCTTCCTTTCAGCTGCAGCTACATCCCATCTGTACAATTATTTACTAAATATTTTCTTTAAATTAACTCACTTTTAAACTTAAATACACATATATTTAAAAAGGAATCTATATCGCCATTAAAAATGAAAAATTGGTATCTTTTGCTACAAAGAAAAGGTAACTTAAAAAATAAACACAATAGGCCGGGCGCGGTGGCTCACGCCTGTAATCCTAGCACTCTGGGAGGCCGAGGTGGGCGGATTGGTTGAGCTCAGGAGTTCGAGACCAGCCTGAGCAAGAGCGAGACCCCGTCTCTACTAAAATTAGAAAGAAATTAATCGGCCAACTAAAAACATATATAGAAAAAAAAAATTAGCCGGGCATGGTGGCGCATGCCTGTAGTCCCAGCTACTCGGGAGGCTGAGGCAGAAGGATCACCTGAGCCCAGGAGTTTGAGGTTGCTGTGAGCTAGGCTGACGCCATGGTACTCACTCTAGCCTGGGTAAAAGAGTGAGACTCTGTCTCAAAAAAAAAAAAAAAAAAAAAAATAATCATCCACGTACCACCGAAAGTTATCTGATGTAGCATAATTTGAGTTCAATGGACTAGCACAAAAATTCCTCACTTTCCTTTTCTACTGGGGGAAAATATCAGAAAATCTTGCAATGCTCGGCATTTCCGCAGGGCAACAATGGGCTAGAGCTGAGCAGGGAACACATTTTTCCTATTCACCATGATTCCCAAAACCCTGTTCAGAAGCGAGGCAATCTGACTGCGTCCTCCCCGCTGGCTGGGGAAGGAAGTAGGCCAGGCATCGCCGTCTTCCCACCTCCGTTCAGGGCCCCCTCTGAGAGGCCTTCCCAGATCACCTTGCCTAAGACTTCCCCTTGTGACTCCAGTCCCCTCCCCTGCTTTACTCATCTCTGCATACGCTACAGCACTTATCCCCCTCTGACTTAGCCCATATTTGCTTTTTGTCTGTTTATTGCTTGATCCTCCAGTAGAATGTCAGTTCCCTTAGCGAAAGGATCTTATCTGTTTTGTTCATTCCTGAATCCCCAGTGCCTGGAACCTAACAGTAGGTACTCAAATGCACATTTGTTGAGTGAAGGAAAAGAAATAAATGAATCGAATGAATGAATAAATGAAACCTCGTCTCCTTTCTAGTTCCTTAATACTCTGGTTATCATGTTGGGAAAATGCTGGTCCTCCTGCAATTTGAGAGGCAAGGCTAGGAATTCACTCAGGGTTTAGGACCTTTTACCACATTAAAAAGGAATGTGCTAGATTAAAACAAATATTTACGAGTCCATATGATACATACATTAATAACTCAATAAAGAAATAAATGAGCGGGAAGGGACAGGTGTTCCCTATGGAAGAATTCCAATTAATGCATGTGGAAGGAATGAGGGACACACAAAAACCACCATTAGGTAAACACCACAGTCATAGCTGTTGTAGGCAAGAGCCAGCCACCAATGGACGCTAAAATTAGTGAGTGGAAGTTTGAGGAGAATCAGGATATTAGCAAAGTATCTCCCCCAAGATATTTATTAATTACGAAGGAAAAGCAGTAACTTTACACTGGACAAACCTGGCAGACACCACCTTAATCACGTGATCCAGGTGAACACTGCCAGGACTAAGATGCCTGGACATCAGGGACCCCGTGTGATGCACTGAGGAGGAACATCACCTCTGTGGTGTTCTTCCAAATAGCACGACCTCAACTGAGGCACAAGAAAACATCAGACAAACCCAAATTGAGACTTTCTACACAATAACAGAGCAGTCCCCTTTCAAAGTGTCACGGTCATGAAAGAGGAGGAAAGACTGAGGAATGGCTACAGACCGGAGACGAAGGAGACGTGACAACTGAATGCTGTGTGGGACCCTGTGGGATCCTGGAACAGAAAGAGAACGACAGTGGAAATGTTGGTGCAATCTGATGACAGTCTGTGACTTAGCTAACACTGGACCAGTGTCAAATTCCTGGTTTTGATCATTGTGCTACAGTTGTGGAAGATGGTAACATTAGGAGAAGCTGGGTGAAGGGCAGATGTGCGAACTCCATCATTTCTGCAACTTTTTTATAACTCTAGCATTACTTCAGAATAAAAAAGTTAACAAAGAATTGTGCTGAGAAGCATCCTCTGACAGAAATCTGGCCCCCAGACACTGTCCCACAGACAAGCTCCAGGTACCCGGCAGAGCTCTGGCAGGATGGAGGAACGTGATGAGACCCAGCAAACAGAGGAGAGAAAGTTCCAGCCAGATTCACTCGGTTTCCACAGTTCGACTGACAGGCTCTGCGACTCAGCCAGTGTCCAGTCTGGACGCCAGAGTCCTCTGTCCTTCTCCCTCCCACACTGTCACAGTCTCTTGGTTCTTTAGGAATCAGACAACACTCCCTGCCAAGAACCCCGCCAATAAAGGTTGGGGTGCTCATTTAGGGCTGTCTCACTGCAACCTGGAATGACGGCTTGCGGCCCACTGCACTGCTTCGAATACATCCCACAGACACGAAAGAGGATGATAAACCCCCAGAAAACTAAATATAACATATATAAAACCTATACATTACAGGTAAGTGTTTACCATATGTACGTACTTTAATTATGCGTAAACACCTACACCAGGTTTTTAACCCACAGAGAAACCGGCGCATTTACGCGGTGGGGTGGAGGGGACGCTCTGCATCGTGACCGCGGTGGCAGTTTCACAACGGCATACATTTGTCTGAACTCAAAGAGCGACACACCAAAGAATGAATTTTACTCTCTGCAAATTTTAAAAATTCAATTAAAAAAACAGAGCATGATACCTTGACGTATGCTTATGAACAAAGATTTCCGAGACATCCTACAGCCGGGGACGGTGGGCAGCGTGCTGCAGAAGCCACCGCAGAGCGTGGTTCCTTTTTCTTACATGGCAAACTAAAATAACAGGCGTGTATATAAATAAGCAGGAATGTTCGCGTACGGGAAAGGCCTGGCAGGACGGCCAGCCGACGACCGACGGTAATTACCTCTGAGGGAAGATGCTGGGCTTGTGGGTGACGGGAGGGACAGTGAAGGAAACTTTCCTTTTTCCCATAATTTTTTTAAATAATACAGATGCGCATGTGTACGAGTTGTAAACTTTAAGTAAACAAGCAGCCACGCTGTACTTACCCTTAGCACCTTCTGGATACTAGTGCTCCTCGAGGGTCCCGGGACAGCCGGTGTCAAAGACTGCGCGTCTACACGGAGGGGAGAAAGAGGTTATGTCTTTGGCCAGCTGGAGCCTTCCTGCTGCAGTATCCATCTGTCACACATGTACTCACTCCCTCAAGGAACATCATCTCTCCAACACTTGCTACGTGCCCAGCACGAGGGTGCACCAGCGGCCAAGACAACGTTGTCTGCAGGGAGCAGACGTTCTAGCAGGGGAGGATGATGAACAAGCGCTCAGCACCAAGTCGGGAGCGGGGAGGACCTTGGTGGAAACCAAGCAGGTGAGGATACAGCGATGGTGCTGCCACTTCACACAGAGAGCTCAGGGAAGGATTCTCTGAGGAGAGGAACGGAGACCTGAATATGAGAGACCCCAAACGGTGTGACTATCTGGGGAAGAGCCTTCCTGAGGCGGGAGCCCACGGGGAGCATTTCGGGCACGGCCAGCAGGCCTGTGTGGCTGGCGCGGGGTGAGTGTGGGGTGACCAGTGGGAGATGGGGGCGGACGGAGGGTACTGTAAGGACATTTCCTTCAGACAACTGTGAACAGAGGAATGACAGAGAAACAGCACTTGTCCTGATTTGGAACTTCATATTATGAATTTATGTTTTCGTCTATTTAGCACGGTTGTTTATATTTACGTGGGTATTTCATGGCTGAATGACTGTCTCCAGGCTAGAGGCACTGTCTGTATTGTTCACCATCACATTCTCGGTGCCAGCACAGGCTGGGCACTAAGTCAGATGAGATCTGAGAGGACGACCTAGAGCCGCCCTATATGGAATGGCCATTAACTAACGACTCTTCCTCCTGACGTGCCAGCTCTGTCCTAGCAGACACGTGCCGGTTCATTTCACTCTCCCAGTCACCCTAAGAAGTAGATACTATTATTACTCTCATGTCACAGATGAGGAAACTGAGGCACACAGTGGGTAAGGAGCCCAGTTGCTAAGGTAGCCCAGCCAGTCAAAAGTATACTCAGCGGGGCGCAACTGCACATGCCTACAGTCCCGGCTACTCAGGAGGCTGAGGCAGGTGGACCCATTGAGCTCAGGAGTTGGAGACCAGCGTGGGCTACACAGCGAGACCCTGTCTCTAAGGTGGGTGAAAAAAAAAAGTTGACTACATACAGCCAGGATGTGAACCAGGCAGCCTGGCTCCGGACCACGCGGCTAGACCGCACTCTGTTAGACGGTCAACAACGGGAAGGCTAACCACAGGCTGGCAACGCCTCCCTGCCCCACTTCCCCAACACTGTGACATCCAAGCGCTCCCAAACGCCAAGGCCAAGCTCAAATGCCAGTCAGCTCCTCCAGGGAGCCTCCCAGGAAGGAAACACAGCAAGCAGCCAGGAATCTGGAAACCTTCAATAACCCTGCCCCTAGGGTTCCTGGAGAAGCCCCTTTTAAAGGGGTTCTTACCTTTCTCATGCCAAGAAATGGCAGTCTGGTGAAGAAGGGTGTGGACTCCTCAGAGTGTTTGTAAGTGTATAATATATAATATACAAAATTACAAAGGAAACTAATTATATTCAGGTATCAAAATATCTGTAAAACTAAACCAAATCTGAGATACAGTAATATCTGTGCTGCTTTATTAATGCTTTAAATTATGAGATCTAGTGGTGGGTCCAGTAATTACAGTGATTTAGAGATTGGCGAGTATAAATAGTATTTTGTGATATTTGCAACAACTGTAATGCGATATGGAAATATGTGATTTCTAGTGGTGACAAAGTCACAGGTGTTGATAATACAACTGTGGTTTGTTGCCCTCATTCAAAAGGGAATGCTGAATTTGTTAGATGGCAGAGAAAAATGGAGATGTAATGTTTTTTCCTAGCCAAAAACGATCCTAGTTTAGAGGATAACTTTCATGTGAAAATGATCCTCTAAATTTCCACCCTTCAAGGATCCATGGACCCAAGATTAAGAACCCCTAACCTAGACCTGACAGAGGGTAATGGCAAAGCAGGTTCCAAAGGAAGATAACTGGGGAACGTGTGACAGATTGGGCTTCACGGACTTAGTATGGGGAGGGGTCTTGAGCATCGGCCATTTTGGCCCACCCTGCATCCACTTCCCTTCCTGGGTCAGCCCCCTGAACCTCACCTTTCCCACTCAGCCCAGGGGATTCCTGCAAGGAACTGACCCTACCCATGGGTTGGGTGTGAGGGTGGGACTGGTCATATGATCCAGGCCTGGCAATAAAGCCACTGTACCACCTTCCCTGTTCCTGGCTTCAGAGATGGCCCTGGGTGACCCTGGCACCATAGCCAGGATGATTAGAGCCAGTGAACACTAGCCCCAAGACATATACTGGGACTATGGGGAAAGAGATGGTTTATTTCCCCTGAGGCTGCTAAGCTGGTCAGATCTACTTATGGAGCTACCTTAGAGCCTATCTCAGAATAAAACCAACACAGAGGAAAGCAGAGCCAGGAGGTAAAAGAAAACAGGGTCCTGGCAACCTCATGAGGCCCTGGATCCGGCCATGCCTGAAGCCATTACAAGTATAATCTCCCAGGCCATGTGTCCATGTGTGTTTCCTTTTATCTTTAAGCAAGCTGACCTGAATTTCCATTTGTTCACACAACCAAATGACTCTCAACTAACACAGAAGGGCAGAGGGAAATGCTGCTCTTGATGATTCCCATAGCTCACCACCAGGCCATTTAGGAAAGTACGAAATAAAATTAGAAACAGTTAACTATACATAGAAGCAGCAAATACAGAAAAACACATACTTTAAAAACACTCAGAAATGGCCTCTTGGGCAGTTGCTATCCCTAAGCTGGTCTATGAAGCCCTAACGATTTTGGTTTTCAAGATGCGACGCAGGGCAGGAAGGAACCAGAAGCACCCAGAACATTTTCCTTTATCACCAGACTTCCCATTTTAAAAATTCCTGGGATATCAGAAAGCCCCTGCAATAAAGCTCTTGTAAAATTTTAATAGCTGCCTTTTAAACTGCAACGGAAATTGCTTTTCTGCCACTCTAGTTTTTTTTCCCTTTTTTTCTCTAAAGTGATGCGTATGGCTTTTTTTTAAATTTTTTTTTTTTTTTGAGACAGAGTCTCACTCTGTTGCCCTGGCTAGAGGGCAGTGGCGTTGTCATAGCTCGCTGCAACCTCAAACTCCTGGGCTCAAGCGATGCTCCTGCCTCAGCCTATGGAATAGATGGGATTACAGGCGCACATCACTGCGCCTGACTAATTTTTCTATTTTCAGTAGAGATGGGTCTCTTTCTTGTTCAGGCTGGTCTTGAATTCCTGAGCTCAAATCCTCCCGCCTCGGCCTCCCAGAGTGCTAGGATTACAGGCGTGAGCCACCACGCCAGGAGCATATGGCTCGTTAAAGGCAGATCAGCAGTGACATGCAATGGTGCCAAGTCTCTCTGGGCCAGGGCCTTGTTTCCCGCTGACTGGAGGAAACTGTGGATGTCCATCAGTCTGGGGTCCCTCACACCGCTGAGAGGAAAGTGCCAAGGGCTTGTGGAAATGACAGCAAAGAAGGGCTAGCTACAGGGCCAGGAATTCAGCCAGGACTCCAGATATCCCAGAGACCCACCTGGGAAGGGAGTATGCCCTTGGAGTTGCCTCCACAATCCCAGCACACCCATGGCTGTGGCCCATCTGCCACACAGGTTATACTCACAGGCCGGGCATCTCATTTCCCACAGGTTTATACCAAGAACAGAATCTCAGAGGAGAGCTTGGGGAGGGAAGGGAGTGTGCTGATTGGACTCCTAGCCTGAATATTTCCTCCCCTCAGCCATAGGGATTGGCTCCAGGGGAGACACATGATCCAATCAGAGCCTGCCCTGGAAATTTTGCTGCAATTATTGGGGAAAGACATGGGATGTAAGGCAGGGATTGCTTAGGGCTTCCTTGTCATCTCAAGGGGTGAAAGGTGGGATAAGGGCAGAGAATAAAGTCAAAGCTGAGAAAGGTGGAGCCCAGAAGTGAAGAGGGGTGGATTCCTGATGAGAATAACTGAGTGGTGACTCATCAGGTCCACCTCTGGGATTTTCGGGTCTCTGAACCATTAACTCCCTTAGCAGTTTAAGCCAGTTTGAGTTGGGGAGATTCTGTCACTTACAACAGACTAATAGAACACGAACACTCCTTCATGTTTGGGTGAACATGACCCTTCTAAGAAGCTGACAAAACAAAACTATGTCCTGTCCCTCCAAGAAAAAAAATGCAAAATACTACATGTCTCAAGGATGTCTCTGAAGCCCCATAAGTGGAAATGGGTGAAGAATGCTTTGATCTAGTCTGACCTGTCCACTTGGTAGGAAAGGAAACTGAGGTTTGGAATGCTTAAATGATTTGTCTGGGGCCAGGGCCAGCTGTGGGGCAGGGCTGGGCCTCCCTAAACCCCATGAGGTTTCACTTTGAACTCCCCTGAGTACAGTCCTCGCGTAAAAGGACTGCAGACAGTAAAAGGAGGCAGCACATGAGGCTCTGGGCCTTCGTATCCCTATTTTTCACCTACCGCAGCTCCAGTTTTTTCTGCTTTCAGAGAAGTGCCTGACAAAAATTCCACCACTCCATCATCATACTGAAAACCAATCTTTACATTACATTTCAGAGTACTTACATGTTAATGACCTTGGTTTTGACCCTCACTGAAAGCCTTTGAAGCAGGCGTTATCACCGTGGCTCTGCTAGGGTACTGGCCTGGCCCCAGGCACAGCCAGCGCACCTGTGCTTTTCTGTTCCTGTACTTCTACACTGGAATTTTCTACTCCACCCTCATGTTTCCACCTCAACTCATACGGAAAGGATTGTCCGCTCACACCTCTCCACTCCCCTTCACTTGGTCTTCCCGGAGGAAGGAGAGGCGGCTAATCTAACTGGTCAGAGACTGTGACTGCTGCTGGCACGGGATCATCAGCCTGCTGGGACCAGGCTACCAGCCCTCTTCACTCCCTGTGCCCAGAGACGCCAGGAGGTTCCCTTACGTTTCTGTCCTGGAGCAGAATACACACCCTGGGCAGTGTCCACCCAGCCTCTAAGAAGGCCTGGCCACACGTACTTCTCTCTTGACCAAGTGGTAATGGGGGACAGCCAGGCCTCTCTCCTCTGTGCCACCAGCTGTGTGTGTGGCTGATCTAGGCTTTAAGATGTGAGGTGAAGAACCAAACCCACTGGGGCCTTCTGCTTTAAGCTGCACTGTCCTTTCTAGACTACCAGAGCTTTGTGTCAGGGCATCAGGGACCTACGCACCTACTGATATGGTGGTTTGATCATCCTTCATTTAGAGAAGATTCCCATTATACCCATCTCCATCCTGTCTTTGAAATAGTGACTTAGGAAGAAATCTGTTCATTCAACTGCCTCTACCCTACATCCCAGCAAAGAAATGCTGATATGTGAAGAAAGGACTTTGCCTTGGGAAAATCTAGGCCCTCGACAGCCACTGAGATCATCCTGCAATTAATCATGTTTTCTCTTGTGACCCATATTCTATTAATAGCACACACTAATGATTTAGCACTGGTTCTTTTATTGATTGATGCAGTCCACAAATACGACTGAGACTGGGTCACTGACTCTGAGGGTCTCACTTCCTCATTTCCTGTCCCCCTCACCCCAGCCCCACCCTCTCTAGAAGATAAGTGTGCTGTTACCGGGCTCTGAACACAGAGCTGTGATGATTTTACCGTGCCGGGGGCCGGACGGTGATCCGGCCTCCAGCCTAGGCCGAGAAACTCCGTGGCAGAGGTGGTGCGCAGACGGACCTCTGCAGAGAAGCTGCTCGGGGAAGACAACACCGTGTGACCATTTCACGCACAGCAGACTGGCCGAAATGCCAGAGTCTGACAACAGCAAATGTGCCGCAGTTGTGGGCTAAGGGGAACGCTCAGCCACTGCGGGTGGGAGTGGAAACCGGAACAAACGCTTCTGGAGAGCAATGTGGCAACTTCTTCTAAAGATAAAGAGACGGTAACAGTGACATGCTTTACTTCACCCACTGACGGGTCCAGGGTTCCCTGCTGAGCCCCCAAACCCGTATGTGGCCTTGCAAATTCTCATTCTGGGCTGAAGCACAAGGTTTCTGCTTGGGTTGTACTATATTGAAGGCACTGTTTTCAGTTTTTTAACACATTTAACCCTCATAACAACCTGTGAAGTAGGTCTACTAAGATCCCCATTTTTAATGGAACAGAAGACAGGTGCAGAGAGGTAACTTGCCCAAAACCACACAGCAAATAGGCAGAGATTTGAACCCAGCAGGTCTGGCTCTAGAACCACCAGCAATGCAGTTAAGAGCATGGGCTTAGCCTTGAACCCTATATTTAATTCTACGCATACACATCAATTTCAGATGGGTCAAAGACCTAAATGCAAAAGGAAAAATATGGGTGTGTCTAGAAGATAACACAGGAGCGTATCTTCATAACCTGGGGGTAGGTGAAGGCTTCTCATGCAGGGATTCCGGAAAAGCATTTCCATTCTCTCCACAAAAAAGGTCAGACTCATCCACACAGTCCTTTGCCCCTTTGCCAGTCTGCCTTTTTCCAGCTTGGAATGCAGATGTGATAACTGGATTTGAGAGTGTCTCTTTTGTTCTCAGAACGCCACCGTGTTGAAGTTACAGTGCTACCTGTGTATTCTGACAGTTGCAGCCGAATGCATTCCCAACTACGACACCTGCTACAGCCAGGCCCCAGCAGCCACGTGCTGTGCCACCACCTGGGAGAGTCTTCAGAGAGCCACTAACTTGGACTTGAAGGGGTCGCCAAAGTCTTAACTCAGAGAAGAATTGTGGGAATCAAGGATTTCCACTGTGCATGGCTGATCAGAGGCACCTAGAAAGATGACCTGGTGCCTGAATTAATTCTCAGGGGACCTGAACTGGGAACAGCGTTTTTCTCCCCACAAACTTAGTTGGGGTGACTGTCATTTGAAAGGTCAAGCCCAGCCCGCTGGCACCACTGCCCTGTGGTCTGCTGGCCCCAGGCTCACGGGCTGGGGAATTCCTGCATAGCTTGTGGATCCTTTTTCTTCCTGTCACCAGCCATTTGCTGGATGTGCCAACAGTTAAGCCCCTTCCTGCACTCCTATAAAAACAGCTTGTCAGTGTGGTTTCGACCGCTGGGTGCTTTTCCACAAAGCACTGTCCAGATCCCAGCTAATCAGATGGAAGACAGAACAATGGTCAATCTACCAAAATAGGTCAGGCTTTATTTTCTAATCCTCTTATTCATCATACATTGAAAGGGAAAAATCCATTGACAGGGAGCATGTCTAAGGTTATTTAACCTCTCTGTGGCTCAGTTTCCTCACCTATAAAATGGTGATAATAACAGGGGTGCTGTAAGGATTAAGTGAAAAGTTACTCCATGAAAAACGTTTACAACAGGACTTATCATGCAGTAAGTATGCAATAAATGTGAGCTACCATTATTCTTACTGCTGGTGACATGGTGGGTTTCTTGACTGAAGGCCCTTGAGAAGTCTCAACATCCCATCCTCTGGTCAGCCAGACACACAGTCACTGCTCTGATTGTGACCACGCAGGGAAGGAAGAAGGCTTGAAGGTCCAGACCAATGAGTGCGAGCTGGCTGCCATGGCCCAGGGTGCTGAGGGCAGGGAACGGACCCACTCCACTTGCTAACTGCCCACCCGGCAGCTGTTCTCCCCTTCTTTCTCAGGATGCTCAGCTAGGACTACATTTCCCAACCTGCCTTGCAGTTAGGGGAGGCCAGTAGAGGTAAGTAGGGACTTGGAGGAAAATTCCTCACCAGAAACGCAAAGCTGGACTAATTCTCTCATGAAAAAAAGAGATAGAGGAGAATTGCAAGAGGAGGAGGAGGATATATGAGTCTGTTCAGAGAAACTCACAGGGGCCCCGCGGCTAGACGGCTGCAGCGGGGAGGCTGTGCCGTGAGATGCAGCTGACACTCGCAGGGCTGTGTGGGCCACAGGCAGCCATATGCTTTTTATTCTAAGTAAGACAGGAAGCAGAGGAATGATGTGTTCTGATTTACATTTTTGAAAGATCCCTCTGGTTGTCTCACAGAGATTGTCAGTGTTCGAAAGCAGCAGGAAGAAATCCGAGGAGAGTTGGTGGCGGCTGGGCCCAGGGTAAGGGCAGCAGAACAGGAAGGAGGCTGGTGAAGACCCATTTCAGATCAGGAACAAATAGGCCTTGCTGATGGACTGGCCATGGGGGAGGCAGAACAGGAAGATCTAAGAATGACCTTCGCATGGCCTCCTGAGTATCTGCAAAGTGGTTTTCTGCCAGATTCGAACTGCACAGAGTGTCAAGAGCAGTTTACCAAACGCCTGTTAAATGAATTGAATGAATGAACAAAGTGACTGTCCTGTTTTTTTTGTAGGGCACGTTTTTGTACTTTCAGTCAAGATGTGAATTCTCATTACGTATACATAGATACGGGTTTCTGGTTTGAGCAAACAGGTAGTAGATGGTGTCATGTGCCCAGGTGGACCACTCTCCACCAGTGGCTGGAGGAAAACAGGCACAGGCAAGGATATCAGTTTTGATTAGAATGCATAGTCAACTAAACACGTATCTGGCCCTAAAAGTGTTTTAATGCCTCGTGTTAAATGCTATTACCCTAAGTCAGTTAAGTTTAAATTCTGGCAGCAACAGAACCTTATCCCAAACTGGACATTTGTCACTTCATATGACAAACACAGACAAGGCTGGCTTCCTGGGTGTGTGACCCACACAATGGCACAGGGCCCTTTGTTTGGACTAATGTTCTGTCACCACCTTGAAATTCTTTATGATTTTACTTTCGAACCTGTATTTTGTAAGTGAAGCCCGAGGGCCAATGGAGCATGCGTGTGAGCAGAGGAGATCCATGCAATATGCTTGTCTGTCGCTCCCTGTCATGGCCTTCCCATGTGGTATTCCTGATGCCCCATGAGCACCAACGATGCATGAGTTCAGCAAGACTCAAAGTGAGTATAAGGTAAGTGTATTATCGCATTTGCAACCAAGTAAGCGGGGACACTGACAGCCCCAAGAGGCCCCACCCGCTGACAACCACATGCATGGAGCGGGCTCCAGACCTGGCAGAACACATTGTTATCCTGGAACCAAGGGTGAGGAAGTAAGGGGAAGGGATGCAGAGTTCAGAGAGGACGATCCTGGGGCACCATAATCAGAGACCACAATTCCAAGGGCGCCCCCAGAGTGGTCCAATGCAATGGTCCTGTGGGGCTGTGTCCACCAGAGCCTGCCTTCCAGGCCCACCGTGCCCAGCAATAGGGCCCGTCCTTTTTAAGAGTGGGTCCTGAGAATCACTCCATCGGGTGGCTCTGTGTGGTGGGCTTGGGGTGGACTAGAGGTAGGTTGTTGCCTGTGCTGCCTGTCCCTTGAACCCTCAGCTGAAACACAGCTGGAGACCTGATGTCCTGGCTTCAGGGTTTCCACAATTCCCCTGCGTCAGTCCCACAACTGACCACACTCTGTGCTTCATTTCCCCGAACTACGGGAAATAGGTCTGATTGCTTGTCACAGTCAGGGCGCAGCGATTTCTCCCCATGGCACCTGGTACCCAGGAACACATTAGCCTCTCCTAGCTTGGCGAGCAGCCCACGTGAGCATTCACCAACCCTGATGCCATGGGCTCTCCACCCGTAGGCCAGAGCACCCTTCCAGGTGAGCCTCTAAAACTGACCAGTGGGTGAAGCTCATTTTGACCACAACTGCAAGCCCCCCAGACAGAATGCCGGCTGAGCAGGCCCTGTGATGTGGAAGAGGATGGCCATTTCAGGGCCATGGGCAGGCGAGGTACTATCCACTGTACCCCCTTTTTGTGCCATTTGGATGTTTTATCACGTGCATGTACTGCTCGTTCAAAAAAATGAAATAAGATTTTTTTTCTCAGACTGTCTTCCAAAAAGGGTGCAATGATTCATACGTCCTCTAGCAACTTGGGAGAGTACTTAGTTGAGCTCATTAATGTCCTATATTTCCCTCCTTCAAGGTTGTTCCTCCTCCTTTTTTTCTTTTTTGGACCTTGTATGGGCTAAAATGTGTCAAATTTTACCTTCTTGTAATCCATGATCCCTCCTATTTCTCAGCCCCAGGGCAGGCAGAAGGCAAACTCCCAGAGATGGGAATTTTGACACGTAGCCTGGCCAGCACCTCCCGGCAGCACGAGACAGAAACCCAGGCCAGGGTCAGAGCCAGGTCTTCAGGGACCTCAGGGCTCTGCTGACAGAAGCTTGCAGGTCATGCTGTTGTTTTAAACTCACTGGCTAAGCTCACTAGCCGAGTGGCCTAGAGCCCCCCAGATGCCCAAAGCCCCCAAGAAAGGGGAAGAGAGGCCTGCGGCAGTAGCCACTGCCGCTGGGGTCTGCTCTCTCAAGAACAAGGCCACAGACAAGAAACAGTGGGGACAGAGGATGGGGAGGAACTAAGTCCACACAAAGAAGAGGCCTCTCGTTCACCTCCTGCAGGTCCAGTCTTCCTCCAGCGCTGGCCCAGAACCAAAGGCCTCGCCAGGCGCTGCTTTCAATCCCCGGGAAAACAAAGCTGACCCAAATGCACAGGTCAAGGGTCTGAGAGTGGCAGGAACTCTAACATGTCGCACCTGCTGCTGCCATGTTAGCTGAAACTCCGGACTCACCTGGGGAGGGGAGGGAAAGGGAGGGGCACGGACTTGGCCAGATGAGAAAGCAGCTCTGGGGAAGGTGGGTGATGGGAGAACATAAAGAAAATCTCAAATAAGCAGCAATTTTACACGACTCAGGTGGTGGGTTCGGGTCAGGTGCTGCCGTTCCACAGCCCAGGTGACTACTCTGCCTTGCACCCCACGCACCCCACGCTCTGGCCTGAGCTGAGCTGGGTGCAGGGGAGGCTCCCTGTACAGCCGCTATAGCAGGGCCCCCAGCCTTTGCTCCAGCGGTTCCCTCTACCTGGAACGCCCCTGCCTTGATCCCTCGAGACCCAGCCCAGCAAGGACGCATGTACATGCATGTTGGTTGGAGCAGCCTCTGTGAGTGGGAAAAATGGGAGACAAGTGTCCAGCAGCAGGAGTCAGCACACACACAGTAGAATCCTTTATGCCCCACCTTCCCGCCCCCTGCATGGCAAGTCCGTCAGCAAACTCTGGTGCCACTACCTCCAAGACATATCCTGAATCCATTTTCTTTTCTCCTCCTTCCCGGCCAAACCACCACCACCATCTTCCACCTGGACAATCTGCCAGGTACCCCTCTGGTCTCCCCGAGCTGCCTCCTGCCTTCCTGGATCCTACCTCCACACACAGCCAGACGGATCGGCTCACAGGGATCACATCAAGTTGCTTTCTGGCTTAAAGTTCTTCAACATCTCTCAGACCTCATCTTCTCCCCCTCTACCCACCCCCACCCAAGTGCTCCCACCACACTGGCTGCCTTTCCCTTCCACATTTATTCCTGCCCCAGGGCCTTTGCACATTTTGCCCTAGCTATTCTCAAGGCTGGCTTCCTCCTGCCAGTCAGGTCTCCCTGTGACGGTCCCCTCCTCAGGGAAGCCTTCCCTGACCACCCCAGCTCAGGTGGCCCCGATTTCACCCTATTTTTATTCCTTGCAGAGTACTTAGCACTACTGCTGTCTTCTTTATTATCTGTCTTGCTGATGAGAACACGAACTCTATGAGCATGGGGCTCTCATTCTGCTCACAATGGTACCTCTAGACTCTGGAATAGTGCTGGCGCCCACAAGATGTTCAGAGACTATCTGCTAAATGAATGTTCTAGCAGCTCTTACAATAAGATACTTGATGAATACTCGCAACCATCCTTGGAGGAAGGTACTATGATGATTACTCGAGGACACTAAGGCTCAGAGTAACTTACCCAAGGTCACACAGTAGGTAACTGCAGCCGGGGCAGCCTGACTCCAGAAGGTGCGCTCTACATAGCTCTACTAAGCGCAGCTGCTGCGGGGTGGGGAGGGGTCTGGAGGGAGAGGGCTGAGCAATGTCACAGACTTCCGTGAGGATATAAATGGGAGATTTGACGGACAGCATCAGAGATGAAGAGATAAGGAAACCAATCTCAACGAGAAACAGGAGTTTGATCATTTGTGCGGCAAATGCGTATGAGAAATAAACAGGCAGAAGGCTCTCCACCATCTTCCTCCACCCCGCCAAGGCCTCCTGCTGGCCGGCAGCGCTTTGCAACACGATTAACCATCCACATCATGCTCTCATAGGAAACCAGACCCTGCTATGCTGGCTGCCAGGAGAACGCCACCTCGGTGGTCAGATAGAGCCAGAATCTAATCCCAGCTCTGCCACTTAGCAGTGTGTGACATGGGGCTCATTACTAGATCTTTCTCGGTCCCAAGCTTCCTCATCAGTTAAGTGGTGGGAAGAATAATATCCACCCTCGATGGGGCTGTTGGGAGGATAAATGAGGTAACAGGCACCAAGTGCTTGGCAAAGTGCCTGGCACAGAGGGAACCCTAAAAGCTGTTGGCAAAGTTGCTGTTGCAACTGAAATACTGAAGAAATAAACAACATTCGCAACTCTTCAAGTCTGAGGACGTCCCTTGGGCAAACTGGACTCTAACATTAGGCACACAGCCTAAGTGGCGGGTCCTCCAGAGGACAGAGCCTTCAGAACGAAGCCTCCTCCTCCCTCTACCTATTCGCCGTGGAGTAACTGCCCCGAACGAGGGTCACCCAAGCCGAGGGCGAGACGGGCCCGGCCGCTGGGGGATGCACAGAGAGGGCACGCTCCTCAGGGCTTCACGGGCAGGGCATGCAGAAGAGACCCAGCTGGGATCCATCTCTCTCAAGGTGACCGAAAAGGGAATGTGAGTAAAGGGAGAGTTTTTAACAGCATAAAAGGCAGCCCAAGGAGTTTTCTTGCTTCTTCCGCAGTCAGAATAGCTGTGGGCCCTCCAGTTTGTTCCTCATTTCTTTGTCTGTGCAAGGAGGGAAGGGCCTTTGGGGGCCTGGGGTCCACAGCCGTATCATCAGGATAATATTCACTATTCAATCACGTTCATTCAGCTCGTACTTACTAAGCCACTACCACAGGCCAGACGCCGGTCTAGACACCGGGGATACGGTAACAAAACAGACAAAGAGCCATAATCCCTGCCTTCGTGGAGCTCACATTCTAAGGATGGTGCAAAAAGCAAACAAACATATAACATAAGACGACGATAAGCGCTATGAATAAAAATGAAGCAGGGGACGGAAAGCGACAGGGAGGGCCATTTGGGACGGGGTGCTCGGGAAGGACTCTCTGAGGTGGTGTCTCAGCCATTCGAGCAGAGACCTCAATAAAGTAATTAGATTATATACACAGAGATATACATACATATGTATTTTATACATACCTATAACATATACACATACATATAGCCAGGAACGCAGTGCCCGGCACGGAAACTCAGGTGATCTAATTTGACAGCTGAGAGCTCCAGGGCTGACTGCAATTGGAATCTTCACCAAAACTACACTCTGCCTCCATTTTCCAATATGCCCTCCCCGACTGAGAATTAAGAATAAAAGGTGTTTCTTTTCTTTCCATTTTCACCCCTGGGAGCCCACCGCACACAAGGAAGGCCCCGCCTATGAGGACTTTCTCGTAGCCTCGTGGCTGCAGAGTGTCCCAGTGCACCGGGCTCACCGATTCACCTGCGAGCGGCCACGCAGGGCATTCGCACCTGTGCTCCGACAAGCACTGCTGCAATAAATAACCTTGGACAAAGAGCCCTTCTCGCACCTGGAAACAGCTACAAAAAACCTTCCCCGAAGTGGAACTGCGGGACAAAGTAAGGGTGTGTGCAAGGTCACGGTGGGGGACGTGGCCAAAGCCCCCTCCGAGGCAAGGTTCCACCTTCCCTCCCTCTAGCGAGGGACAAGCCTGCCTGCTTCCCCACGCCACTGCCAGCAGCGTGTGCTCAAGCCTTTCGCTCCTGCCCTTCTGAGAGGTGAAAATTATCATCTCAGCACGATTTTAACTGGCATTTCTCTTATTATGCCCGGCCCCCTCCTTTTATAAGCTCTCACAGCGCCCCAGTGTCTTGGATTCCTCCCTTTCGTGTGTCTAAAAAGGCATTTCCTATGTCCAGAGACGCTGCCGACAGCACTGTGGGGGACATGTCACCTCCCTGAACAGTATTCGCACGCCAGTGTTCACGAAGCCTCCTCCTCCCTCTCTTGCTCCCTCCCCTCTCTTGCGCACCACAGATCCTAGAATGTAAAAGGCCTGACCCCAACACCCTGCCGAAGCCTACAAGGTCAAGCATGGCTTGGTCCACTTCTCACACCTCCTGTTGTGCCCGTCCCCCTGACTCACGACACTTCCGTGTCCAAGCCTCTCAGTTCTCCCAAACTGGCTCTACCCCGCCTTGGGGTCTTTTCACATGCTGTCCCCAACTGCTACCCTGCAATCGCCACTGACGCCACCCCTCCCCTAGACTGGCAAACTCCTGACACTCTTGGCCTTACTACCACCTCCTCAACTAGTTACGTGACCCCTGGGCACCCCGTTCTTTTCCTCCACTGCATGTTTATCTGGTGCTTGTATGTTTACTATGCACCCCCGCCGCCACAAGACACTGAGCTCCATGAAGGTGGTCACCAGACCATCAGGTTTGGAGCTGACTTCTCCACATCCAGCACAGAGCCTGGCACAGAGAAGCGTGGTCAGGGAACGTCTGCAGATTGATTGACTGATGCACATGCTAAGAACAGGAGGGTGGCACTGGGGTGCAGTGAGAGCATGTGGAAGGACAGGGCCGTGACCTGGGGTGGGAGTCAGGGGCTGCTTCCTGAGGAAAGGACATTTCCACTACCTTTGCAGGAAGAGCAAGAGCTGGCAGGTGAAAGGGGGCTGAAGGGGTTCCAAGCAGAGGGACCCACGTGTGCTGGTGCCATCTCTGACGATGGCTTGCTTGACCCTGCTCTTAGCTCCTACGGGGCAGGCCAGCTTGGACCGAGGCCATCTGCTCAGAAATGGAGTGTTACCATGTTCTGTCAAGAATATGAGTCTTTTTTTTTTTTTTTCCTTGAGATAGGGGCTCACTGTCACCCAGGCTGGAGTGCAGGGGCTCCCTCATAGCTACTGCAGCCTCGAACTCCGGGGCTCAAGTGATCCTCCTGCTGGGATTACAGGCGCAGGCCACGACACTCAGCTTCTGTCTAGAATCCTTATGTGTCCTCAGGCCAGGGTTTGGGACCATGTTAACCCAGCGAAGTCCCCACAGAACATCAGCAGATGGTATGTACTAAGTTCTTACTATGTGCCAGGCACCGCGCCACATTCTTTACGTGTTCTCACTGAGTCCTCACCTCTTACCACACCCACTTTCCAGCTGAGGAAAGGCCCAGGAGGGTGAAGAGATTTGTTCAAGGTCAACTCGGCTAGTGGGTGGCAGAGCTGGGCCATCAACCTGGGCTCTTTACTCCCTGCTATGCCTTCTTGAGGCCACCGGGGTCACAGTGTCCTCACTCAGAGTCTATGGACTTCTCCTGAGGTGACGCTTTCCACAAATTTGACAGTTCTGTCCCCTACACCAGCCTGGGTTATAAGCAGCACACAAGGTGGGGAACGGTGCCAGAGAAGGGAAGTGGGTTCAGCCTGACACCAAGAGGAGACAGGCACAGAGACAGAACTTGGAGCCTGGACTCAGGATGGCAGAGAAACCAGAAACATGGAACTCACCCAGAGGAACATGTGGCCCGATCCTGACTAACAGGGAGACTGTGAGAAGTAAAACGCTTTCTGGGAGAAAAAAAGAAAAACAGATAAATACGCTTGTTATGTATATGGAAACATCTAGGATGATCAACACACAAAAATACTGGTAACTATAGCTGCCTCTGGGAAGGAGAATTTGGGTGGCTGGGGGACAGGGATGGGAAGGAGACTCTTCACAGTAGACCTTTGTGAATTCTCAACCCCTTTAACATATTAGCAACTAAAATAATGGGTAAAATTTATGTTATGGTATATACAGAATATATAGAAATACACATATACACAGCGAGCGATGATGAACTCTATCCCACCAAAAGTGGCTGCTGGTTAAATGTGGGGCTCCTGACTGGGGAGGCCCCTCTATGCCATCTGCTTGGCCTTGGTCAAATTAACCTCCTTAGGACTGTGTCACCCTCAATGTAGGGAGACAGGCCAGCAATCAGTCTGGGCTGGAATTCCAGCTCTGCTGCTCCCGGGCTGAGTGACTGGGGCCAGTCACTGTGCTCCATTTGCCTTAATTGTCAAGTAGGCTGATGCAGACACTGGCCGCAGAGCCCTGTTGTAAGGATTCAATGACATGGTACGAAGAAGCGACTTAGAACAACTAGCGCTCATTATTCAACAAATTACTGTCACTATTTTATTCTGTTAAATGGGAGTGATCATTTAAAGATTCTGTATGTAAAAGTGCTTGGTACCGTGCTTGTTTTGAGATAGCCACTCAGAATACAGCTACTGTTTTTATTCTGTTACTGGTATCACTTTACTCATCTCCTTAGCAAAGTTTAGTAGGGCGTATATCTTGTGGAAAGGGTCACCCTTTAACAAGACAGACTTGGATCCTGCCTTTTTGGAACTGACATCAAGGGGAGAAAGGAGGCCCTGACTGTGTAAGCTGAGCAGTTCCGGGAAGAAGGGTGGGGTGGGCTCCAGGGCAGGCCCTTTGGGGTGATGTTCGAGGAGAGATCTGAAAGAGGGGTCAGCATTAGCCAGGCCAGAACAGGGGTGGGGGGGGAGCATGGCGGGGAGCAAAAAAAGCACTAGGAACAGGGAGCAAACGCCATGCATTCAAGGGGAGCAGGCTGGGCGGCCGGAGGGCCGAGTGCAGCGGGACCTGCAGGATGAGCCTGGGAGCAGCAGGCAGGGGCCGGAGCACGGACCACGCTGGGCCCAGTGGGCCATGTTGAAGAGCTGACCTTTCCACAGGGGACTGCTTCAGGAATCTGGAAAATGCACCAGACACTCCTCATCCTCTAGCAGCTTGGGGATGAAATGAGGTTTTAGTGTCACTATACTCAAGAAGTATGGCCCAACTGCTGCCCTTAGGGATCTTGCTTAAATGACTTCCAGCTCAGAGGTCCTATGAAGAGGATATAGTAGGTGCCTGGGAGCAGACAGAGGAACAATGACCTCATCCCTGCCTACAGCTGACTGGCCCAGGGAGAGCACCTGACTCAGCTTGGCCTGTCACAAGAACCCCCTCCTTGGCCCTGGCTAGTCCAAAAGGGGACATCTTCCCTTCTTGGGTTGTTCTGCACTTGTGCTGAGAGAACACAGGCCGCTCCCCTGCGAGCCTGAGCTGCGGGTACGCGGCTTGGCAGTCTGTGCATGGCCAGGTTTCCCACCCGGGAGAAGGGAAGGCAGAAAGACAGACTGCGAACATGACAGAATGAATAGAGCAGGTAGACGGGTGAGTGGGGAAAAGTGAGGGCGAATCCTGGCAGTGGCAATTGTGTCCTGGGTCAATCCTCTTAATCGGGCGATTCCCAGCACTGATTCCGCCTTTCCACTATGGGTGGAGGCAACCAGCTTGTCACTGTGATCCCACCCCTCTTATCACGGTGATCGGCTCAGGGAAGGCCACGTGACCCATGCTAGTCCAACCAGAGAGGAGCTCTGCAGCTTTGCATTATGGCTGGGGGACAGACACCCTCTCTCTCGGGACAGGGATGGGGACATGCAAGCCTGGACTGGCGCTGGCAGTCAGTCTGCGACATTCAGGGGAGCAAGGTTTGAGGATGACAGTGACATCAGAGGGAAGAGTGAAGGGACAGAAAGAAAGTGGGTCACTGGTAATAGCCCTGAGTTTCTGGACTAACCAGCCCAGACACTCACCCCACTTCTGGGCTTTCCAGTTGAGTGAGCCAATCCTTTCCCTTAGAGTTTATGCCCATTTGAGATGGTACTTCTGCTACCTGCAACCAAGTTACTGACTGTGCCCAGTCCTTCCTGAGGCCTTACTTCAGGTCTGCAGGTCTCTGGGCCACCCTGGCATCTTTTGGTTAAATTTCCCCATTTTGCTTAAACTGCTGCAGTGCTGAAATTTGGCCAAGGACTTAACTTGCTCGCTGCCGCAGTTTCCCCAGCTGTAAAACGGGTTGATTATAAATACTAGATTGAGTTGTTAAAGGATTAAAAATGACTTAAAGACTACCTAGCACACTGTCGATTCTCAACACGCTAGCAATTATTACTTGAAAGCACTGAGGGGAGCTGAAACATCTCAATCCCAGTGAGCAATTAGCCACACCCCTCCCCCATCCCATCTGTACTTCCTTTGTTCAGGTCAACAAGTCCTTTCTTCACAAACAGTCCCAAAGAACAGCTAGCCCAGTTTCTGTCAGAAGGGTGGCAAATCTGGCCGCAGTAGGGAGTCCGAATGAAAGAGATTTGACTCTACTCCTTGGGTAGCCAAGTGGTGGAGGAAGCCCTCCTGAGCCCTGTTCTCCATCAAACACAAGCTGGGGTCTAAAGTTTCAAAACCCAGGCTGGGGCGTGCTGGCACAGTCCCAAGGGAGGACAAAGGAAAGAGAGCCAGGATGGAAGAGAGACCACGACATGGTAGGTTCCACAACAAACTCTGCCCGGAGGAGGCTCCCGGGCTGGATTCCAGCCACATCCGCTCTCTGAGAGGGTACAAGGCAGCAGGAAAAAGGGACCCACCATGTCTGTATTTACAGCTGGGAACTGGCACTGGCACAGGAAACGCAGAAATAAACTCAGTCAGGAAGTGAGAAATGGAAGATGCTTCCATAGCAACGCCCATCTGGAAATCCCTGCCCACAGCTGGAAATGTTCAGAAGTGAGGCTTATCTAGAGATGTGCACCAAATTCACTTTTTCCGCTTGCACCCAGAATGTGATACTTAAACTGCACTGCTTTGGGGAGCCTCTGTGAATCCCCTGTCCTACGGCTCAAAAAATCCCATTCTTGTTCCGAACAGTTAGAACATCGGATTTATTCATGTGGCTGCACGTTTCTTGCGTTTTCTCCCTGGCTGTGGGCTGTATCTGCCTCCCTCATTCGTGTCTGGTCCAGAGTAGGTCTTCAACTGATGTTTACTACATAAAAACTTTAAATTAACTGTCCTATTCTTGATTTTATCGTTATTCACAACTTCTACTAGCACATAAGCACTAGCACATACACAGCAGGAAGCTGAGAGTGCTACACACCGCATGAGGTACTACCGTCGCCTTTTTAAAAATGAGGTTCTTTCAACAAATGGCGTCCACATGTAAATGAATAAAGTTTGACCCTTCCCTTACACCAGATAAAAAAAATTAACTCAAAATGGAACAAAGATCTATTAACAAATGTAAAGGCTGAAACTATGGAACTCTTAGAAGAAGACGGGAGGGAGTTTATGACATTGGATTTGGCAACGATTTCTTGGATGTGACACCAAAAGCACAGGCAACAAAAGGAAGAACAGATAAAACTGGATACCATCAAAAGTAAAAATTTTGTGTATCAAAAACCACTACCAACAAGGTGAAAAGGCAACACATGGAATGCGAGAAAAATATTTGAAAATCATGTATCTGATAAGGGGTTAATGCTGAACTCCTACAACGCAACAACAAAAAGCAACCTGGTTTAAAAATAGGCAAAGGACCTCCACAGACATTTCTCCGAAGACGACGCAGCAATGAAGAGAAGCTCGACATTGCTAATCATTAGGGGAGTGCAAACCAAATGAGATGCCACTTCACAACCATTAGGCTCTTAGCAAAAAAACAGAAAATAAGCATTGTGGAGGATGAGGGGAAACCGGAGCCCTCGTGCATTGCTGGTGGGAATGTAAAATGGTGCAGCTGCGACGGAAAACAGCACGGCAGTTCCTCAAAAAGTTAAACACAGAAGTACACACAATCCAGCGATTCCACTTCTGTGTATATACTCAAAAGATCTGAAAGCAGGGACTCAAAGAGATATTTGTACACCTATGTTAATAGCAGTATTATTCACTGGAGCCAAAAAAAAGGTGGAAGCGATCCAAGTGTCTATCAACAGATGACTGGATAAACAAAATGTGATATATCCATATAATGGAATATTATTTATTTAAAAGGAAGGAAATTCTGATACCTGCTACAACATGGATAAACCTTAAAGATGTACTAAGTGAAATATGTCAGTCATAAAAGGACAAACGCTGTATGATACCACTCCTATGAGATGCTTAGCAAATTTCAGACACAAAGTAGAATGGAGGTTGCCGGGGGCTGGGGGAGGTGGAATTATTGTTTAATGGGGAGAGAATTTCAGTTTTGCAAGATGAAAAATGTTCTGTGGATGGCTAGTGATGACGGTTGCACGACAATGTGAATGTACTTAATGCTACTGAACTGTACACTTAAAAATGGTAAATTTTTTTGGTAACTATATTTATCAGTAATATAACTGGACATAAAAAAATATCGGAAAATTAAACACTTGAATTCTAGGTTACTAAATGAGTTGTGCATATTTTCTCATTTTTTTCCAGTTTTCTTGAGGTATAATTGACAAATAAAAATTGTTTATACTTAAGGTATATAACTTGTTTTGATATAACTATACATTGTGAGATTATCACCACTGTCGGGCCAAAGTTAACTGTAAAGTGGAAAATTTTATGTTGTATATATTTTACAATAAAATTTTTTAAATGGTAAATTTCACGTTATATATATTTTACCGTATTTTATCACAATAAAAAAGTACTAAATAGAATACAGTTCTATCTCAAGATCAGAACCACAAAGGAAGTGGAGTTCTTTCATCTCAAGAGACAAATGGGAGACAGCATGAGTATCTAGAACAAGGTTGGGCAGGTGGAAGAATGGATGTTGAGGAATCATCTCAGCAACAACTTTCTGAGCAGAAATTTTATAGGCTTTGAGGACACCTCACCAAGGAAGGCTGGGACACGGACTTCTCTGGACACTCAAACATTAAGCAGAGAGCTGCACTCCAGGATAATTCTACCCATCCTCCCCTGAAGCCACAGCTTACTTGATCTCTTACCTTTTTAACATTTTTCTTGTTTATAACAGTGGTACAGGCTTGTATATACATATAGAACACTTGGAAAACAGAGAAATGTGCAAAGAAGACGATAACGTTACCCATAATCTCCCCACCAAAGGATAACAGCTGCAAAGATGGTGGTTCATTTCCCCCAGTGTGAGCATGTGTACTGAGAAGCAGGGAGAGGCATTTTTCCCCTTTAACGTCTTTTGCCTGTGCTTTCCTGGGAGATTTTGAACATCGAGTGAAAAACAATATTTTTAAATGGTGAAATTATGCCTATTTCCCTAAACTTCAGACTGATGAAGAAGAAGGAACTTCCCTCTTCCTCTCCTCTAATTTCTGCTTCCATCTGAACCACTGTTCTAGACCAGGGGTTCTTAATCCTAACTGTGCATGGCTATAACAATAGGATACAGTATTAATTGCCACAGCCAGTATTAATTAAGCAACTACTTTAGAAGAGGCAGTTTTAAACACTGTACAGATAGTATCTAATTTAATCCTTGCAATCCTATGGTAGGTACTACCATTATTTTATAAATGAGGAAACTGAGGCACGGAGAGGTTAAGCAACTTTCCCAAGGTCACATGGGCTGTTAAGTGGTGGTGCTGGGATTAGGACATCTGGCCCCAGGTGCCCTCTTTCCCCTGGTCCACACTGCTCAAAACCATGACAACAACATGAGCTGCATTCAGGGCCAGGTTCCCAGTGTCCCCATGGCCAGGTCTGTTATGATTATTCATACTTCTCTCCAGACTCATTCTGTTTCCTAAAGGAAATGAGAAGTCGCTGGAATTCAGCAAAAGTGAGACACCCGGAAGCTACAGCTGACCACATGCACATGGGTCTCCCGCTGGGCTGCCCGAGAAACATTCTTAAACAATGACCTTTCTGGAGCAACCAAGGGTCAGTTCCTGGGTGGATCGCCCTCCACTGACTGAGACCCACCCAGCACCAGATGGGCTGTGAAGGCCCCTCCCTAACTTCCACGGGGCAGTGGAACGGAGAACATGTCCCAGGGCTGGAAAACTCACAGTTCACCACCTACTTACATGTGAAACCGGAGAAAAGGCTGGGGGCGGTCGCCTGTTTAACGAGGATGGGCAAGGACTGCTCGTGTGTGTTCAGAGGATTAGTGGGCCTGGAGTCAGTAGTCACTGCAGAGGATCAGCCGCCAGTTATGTTTTTACCATCGTCACACAGATTCTTGGAGAAAGGCAGCTCGTGGCTCCCTCCACGCCAGGGTGAAACCAGACCCACAGGTGAGAAGAATCCCAGGAATTAATCACTAGGGAGTTTGGTCTCACCTCCAGGGCAGGAAAGAGATGAGAAATTGCTGCTTTGGCCTGAAACTCACTGTCCTTCCGGCTGCTGAGCCAAAAGGGTCTCTCCATAAAGGGGATCCACAGAAAGGAGGACTGGGGGCCAGAGGCTGCAAGGCTGTCATTTATCCACCACCCCTCTGGCTCAGATCCTGTGTGCAGCAGGATCTCGGGGACTTTTCACCACTACACAATTTTTAGTCTGTGTGTGTTGGGGAGTGGGAAGGGCTGCCTTTTTGTTTCAACATTTTAGAAAATTAGAGAGAAAGGGATGGTGATCCCCCACATACCCAAACCCACATCCAACAACTGTCAAGATTCTGCCACATTAGCGTCATCTATTCCTTATTTATTCCTTCCTCCCCATTTTCCTTCTTGCTGAAGTATTTTAAAGTAAATCCGGCACATCATGTTGTTTCAACTTTATGTATTTCAGTCTGCAGCTCTGGGAAATACGGACGTTTTCTTACGTATTAGGCTGGTTCCATTACTGATCAAAATTACTACAAATTTTTTCCTAGAAGATAAGACCCAGGACTGACTGAGGAGTAGGGAAATGGGTCATCTCAGCTTCTGGAAATAGAGGAATGCCTTTCTGGAGGGCCTCCTGGCAATACAAATCCAAAAAGGTTTAACAAGCCGTGAGTAACTTCTGACTCAGCTTTTCCATTCATGCACTCATCAAAAAACACTTCCTGATGTCTACCATGTGCCTGGCAGTGCCCTAAGCATTTTCCTCCCTGGTACAGAGGTAGAAACTGAGGCATGGGGAGGTAAAGCCACTTGCCCAAGGTTACACAACTCTTACATGCCAGGGTTGGGATTTGAACCCAAGTAGTCTAGGTTTAAACTGCAGCGCCAGGTCCTGCCAAGATACAATTTGGGGCCTTCCGATTGGGAGAGCATTGCTCTAGGTTCCACAGAACACTCCCTAACTGTACTGGTGAATGCTTACTAAGTGAGTCTTCCCCAAACTCTATGTATGAGGCAGGGACAATTATATTAGTCCCACTTTTCAGACAAGGAAACTGAAGTCCAGAAGACGAAGCCATCTAGTAAAGGCTGTACATATGCTGGTGGATCCATGTGCTACAGCCGGCACCTGTCTCATCCTCCCCACCCTGCCAAACACCACCTTCCTGGACAGGCCTGTGACCCAACTGGAGTCTTCCCAGGGGCTGGTATAAAAATACTGAGGATGGGGGGGCGGGGCATCGGGGTGATTGGGGAGATTTGGTCAAAGGACACAAAATTTCAGCTGGACAGGAGGAATAAGCTCAAGAGCGACACTGTACATCATGGTGACAACAGTTAATAACAATATGTTGCATACTTCAAAACTGCTGAGAGAGATTTTATGTGCTCTCAATGATAAATATGTGAGGTAATACATGTTAAATAGCATGACAGCCATTCCACAATGATACTTGTATCAAAACATCATAAATATATTCATATATAATTTTTACTTATCAGCTAAAACTACTGAGGGCTATAAACCCTCGTTTCACTGAGCTGATACACCAGGAGGATCCGGCCTGCTGGCACAGGCAGAGAGAGGGAGACAGAGCCCTAGTGACACGTGTGGGCCCCCTACTCGGGCTATGTCTGAAGCTCCCCTCCTACAGACTTCCCAGCGACATATGGCAAATTTGTCTTACAGCCCAAAGAGCCTTAACGAACCCATCCAGCTCACACCGTACAAACCCGCTGCTGTTCATTCTGTGCCCTCCTCTGCCTGGCACCCACCCCCTCATGCCGTTCCCGGCGCAGCGGGCACGGCTCCTGCTCACCTTTCAGAGCCAGCCTGGTCACTCCTCTTCCCCGTAGCTCTCCCCGGCTGTGCCCAAGCAGAATTCCTCTTTCCTCTGTGATCCCACAGCAGCTGGTGCTCCCCACTCATCACCCGGTCTGGGTGCCCCTGGTGGGAAGGTGCTACGTACAGGGGTTCAGACTGCAGGCTCTACAGGAAGAAAGACGGCTACGAATCCCTGCCCTGCCACGATAAGCGCCATCACATCCTGGGCAAGCCATTTTCTCACCTTTCTGATCCTTGATTTTTCTCATCTGTAGAGAGGGTGGTAACAGCACCGCCTGCAGCTGACACTTGGCTGGGTAGATTATGGCCATTCCCAGCCCCTGTCTCTCCTGGAGTCTCTCACTGGACAGACGCGCACTTTCCCAGCCTCCCTCACAGCTAGGGGTGGCCACTGGCTCCTTTATGGCCAATGGGACATAAAGAGAGGTCTGCTGGGGCCAGGGGTATTTATGGGGACATGCTCCCTTGTGAAAGGAAAGGCGCGTGAGGAGAAAGCCTCGCCCCTCCCTTCCCCTTCCCCCAGCCTGGGACGCTGTGTGTAAGGATGTGACCCTGGGCTGGGGCGGCCATCCCCTGACCGTGCGACCACCAGCATCAGAACAAACGAGCCCCCTGCGTGCGGAGGGCTGTGAGGCAGAAGGAGAGAAGGTGCCTGGTGGCGGAAGGTGAGCACCTCTGCACCAGCCAGCTCGTCTCTTCCCACGCTGTCCGCAGTAAGATTAAGTAACTTTCTCCACTGCTTAGCCCAGACGCACCAGGCATCTTGTTCCCTACGGCCCAACACATCCCACCAACAGACCCTGCCCACAGAGCGAGAATTCAACGGCATCGAGCGCGGCAAGCACTTGGCATGTTAACGGCACTCACTCAGTGTTGGCTGAAGATTATCGCCACTAACAGCTGCTCAGAGCCAGCACAGCTTCCACGTCCCACTGTAGGGACAGAAGGGGCCAGGAGCAAATGCTTGGTACCTTTCGCCATCCACCCCACCACCTCTGATGCAGGAGAAACTACAGCAGCCAGGGTGGCTGCGGTCAGACCTGCAGTGGCATTCAGGAGCCGAAGAGGAGAGAGGCAAACGGGGCCTGAGAGCTCAGCAACCTCCTGAGGGAGCTGCAGCCTTTCCATGGCTGAAAAACACAAGGTTAGAGCCAGCACTGACCCCTGTCTCCTAGGACACGTCTCCAAGTGCCAGCATCGACACGCACTGGCCCCAGTCTTGCCACAGCCTCAGACACCTGTACTACTACTTACTTTACACTTTTCTGTAACTATACTCATTTTTATTTTTGGCTTAAATACCAACTGTAGCCTCACCCAAAGCAGAAATAGCCATGGAGTACCAGGTTTGATGTGCTGTTTAAATTCTCTTCCTGTTACGCATTGAAATAGAAGTACAACTATTAAAATGCTTAAGGTGTTTGTTCGTACACCACCTCGAATTATCTAGAGGAATCATCTGACCTTGGGAAGCCTGTCCCTGTGGCAATAAGACATCGCACCTGGTCAGCATGCGCCTGCCCAATCTTCACACTCTCTTTTTCACTTACATTCTAGAAATGCAAAGACTCGAATGCTAACTCTGCACAAGCCCTACCCCAACTCTCCTGTTAGGGCTCTGCTCCCCTGGAATGCACCTGTGATTAATACACTCCACTTAAACACTGCTTTGTAGGATGCGTTAATAAACAGCCAGCGTGCACTGAGGACTTTCTCCGTGCCAGGTGCTGCTTTGATCACCTCGTGATCCTCACACGGCCCCGTGTGAAGTGGTGGCATCATCCCATTTCCCAGATGAGGAAACTGAGGGTCAGAGAGGGTTAAGTCCCTTGTTCAAGGTCTCGTAACTCACACCTGACACAGCCAGGGTTGGAACCCAGGTGGCTGGCCACCCTCCAGTCCCCTCACTATTCTGCTCCCCCAGAACAAGCAGCACGGACCAAGCGCGACCTCTGTGCTGAGGACCGTGCCTGACACCAGACCGAGCGAGTCTGAAGATGCTGCCCGAGGTCACGTAGCTGGGAGCACCCAGGACCCAGCTTTGCCGACTTCCTGTGCTCACTCTCGGCCTGTACAACCAGCCACGGAGCCGGCATGGAAGGGAACCTGCATGGAACCTTCCTTCATTCCGCGAAGCCCTGGTGCGCCTCCATTTCCCGGCTTCCTCACTGTCCCCTTTCAGCTTGAGTTATTCAGTCCTGAGACGCCAACTCTCCTTGGAAAGGAGGAAGAGTCCCTGACAAAACCAGATGGAGCCTCATGTCACCCTCTCTCATGTCCAAAGGGGAGCTGGCTGGCCAAACTGGAGTTCCTAGACTCAACCCATTTGTGACATCATTCTGCGCAAGCTTTCTCCTCAGCCCGTTGCTAGGCCTCAGGCCCATGTTCTTAGCCGATCCTTGCGATCTTGGCAGCTCATGCTGACGTGGCTCACGTGAGTGCCAGGCCCCGTGCTAAGCGCTTCACGGGTACTGACTCACTGGATGCGCACCGCGTCCTTACGACGTACGGGCTATTATCTTTGTTTCAGGATGAGAAATTGCAGCCACACAGAGGCTAACACCACCTGCCCAAGGCCATGGAGCTGGAAGTGGTGGTTCCAGAGGCCCTGCTTGTAATCATATGGTGACACTGCCTCACGTGACATAATCTCTCCTGTGTTCTGAGCGCTCTGGACTAAAGACTACATAAGATGACCTCAGTGAATTAGCACCTGCTCCCCCATCCCCGGCCTGAACTCAGTGAGGGAGGCATTTTAAAAATGAAGAGCCTAAGGAAAGAACTGAAGTCACCAGCGCAAGGTCACACAGCTGGTACCAGGTGGAGCCAGGACACAGCTGCTTACCGTGTAACTCCAAAGCCATTAGCTACAAGGTATCATACTCCTCACACCCAAACTCCAAACACCCCAAATCTCCACCCTGTTTCCACCAAACCCCTAAGAGAAATAAGTCTCCAGCTCCAAGAACTCAGGGTTGAGGGTCACCTGTGCAACAGCGGTGTCTAGAGTGACAGGAGGACCTCACCAATTCCACAGGGCAGAAGAGAGCTCAGCACTGCCCTTCTGGGAGCTGCCACTCTGCACGGTCCCCGCAAAGCTATCTGCATATCAGCCTGCTGAGTGCATGCGCACATGGGGTCTAGAAGCCAGGCCAGGGCTTTCCAGGGTGAGGGGGCCTGACCAGAGACACAGCTTTCTCCCTGCCCAGGGCCTTTGCGCTGGGGCTGTGGGGAGGTAGTTCTTCCCTGAGTGCCTGGAATTGGAATGTCTGTCCTTTCCATGCTGGCGGGGACTTTTTCCAGTCCCCAGACAATCGATCAGCTAGCTTGTCTCTGCCCAACCGTCTGATGTGTCCGCAGAGTGCTTAAGAGCATGGACGTTACAGCCAGACAGCTCGGGTTCAAATTCCAGCTGTGCCACTTACTAGCTGTGGGACACTGGACAAGTTACCTTCCCTCTCTATGCCTCAGTTTCCTCATCTGGAAAAGGGGGCTAATAATAGCACCAATGTCACCGGGTTGCTATAGGGATTAAAAAGCACTTAGAATAGGGCCTGATGCTTAAAGTATGTGCTATTATTAGTACTAGTGGCCCAGTTAAACACGCTCACACCCGAGTGTACAGAGATGTCAACTGGGCCTCTGAAAGCCCACAATCACCCACCAGCTACAAGTCAAGGAGAAGCAACTCTCTTAAAGAACCCCCCTGGCCTGCTGGCAGCAAAGGGCACGTTAGCCTAGAGCCGGGCAGGGTCCTCAGCTCCTGCTGACTGGCTGTGAGAGCTTAATCCCAGTCCGCCTGCAGTATTTGGCTTCCGTGTGTTTATTCCTCATCTCCACCCACAGCCATGAAGGCAAGGCTGGTGTCGGGGTCTGTGACCAGCCAGAGTTCCATAAAAGTTCACCCAATGACCCGACTGTCTCGTTTGCTGCTTTCCTCTTATATGGCCACAGCAGTGCCCAACACACAAGAGGTTTCCAGACAGATATTTAGGAATGAATGAATCAATGAATAAAGGTTTGTGGATCTGTTTAACGAGAACACCTACCACCTGCCAGGCCTGAAAGACACCCAAAAGGATGCCTTTGTCCCCACCCCCAGGTAGCTGGTGATGTAGTTCACCCAATCACAGAGGTCAAGATGTGGGTATAAAGTGACTTGGGAACACTTCGAGGGTGGTTCAGCAACCAGAAGAGGGGAAGGGCAGGAGGATAGAAACAGGAGCTCACACTACTCCAGAATTTCGCAGAGGAAACAGAGAAGGTGCCTCCCTGGCCTGCCACACGGAACCCTAAACAAACATGTGGGTTCCACTCATGCAAACAGACAATGCCAGGCCAGACAAAAGGCCAGGTGGGTGGCCCACACCGTGATATTTCCAAGCAACATCAACAAGCACAGCAGGAACCCCAATCCTCTCTTCTCCAATGGATCAAAGGCCTCAGCACCCCCTCTCACTGGGTGGGGACCCAAGGCCCAGTCTGGATGTGACACCCCAACAAGCAGTATGATCATGCACAGAGTTGAAGGATTCATTCTGAATAGGGAAGCCTGGTATGTATCCTGGGGCTGTCCCCATTCAGAGGAGGCCTTGGGCAAGGACTTAATTAGAACCTCACTTCCTCATTCATAAATAGAGTTCAAGACAGGAGCTGCTCCACAGAGCGGGGAGACTTCAGTGGGAGGACACACAAGACAGGCACGAAGAAGCACAAACAGACGTTCACCTACTCAACAAACACAAAGGGAGCACCTGGTACACGGCAGACACTGTTCTAGGGGACATGGCATGAAGGTAAGGTCCTGTGCTAATGGGACTCGCATTCTACGGAGAAGGGAGACGGCGACGGCAAACACATTCGCTGGGAGGATGACTTCTGAGCAGAGACCCGGGGAAGTGAAGGAACCATACGGCTGTCTGGAGGGGGACAGAGAGGACGCCAACACAAAGACACTGAAGAGCAAATGTGCCCGGCGTGTCCTAGGAGCAGTGAAGAGGTCGCTGAGTGAGGGGACAGGAGGTGGAGGATGAGGCAGAGAGGTGGCAGGGGCAGATCACGTGGGCCCGCATGGGCCGTGGAGAAGGCTCTGACTTTTCTCCTGAAGGAGACGGAGGCACCGGAGGGGTTCTGAGCGGGGAGGGACGTGACCTGACTCAGGTGTTCACAGGCTCCACCTGGCTGTGCGTAGGGGACAGACCGTGAGGGGTGGGGCAGGAACAGGAGAATAAGAGGCTGCTGCCACAGGCCAGCAGGAGATGAGGACAGATAGGACCAGCATGCGGGCTGGAGGAAGGGAGGAGGAGTGAATTTGGGACAAAAGAGATGGTACCGCCAAACCCAGAACTTTCTCTGCTGTATTAAAAGGGAAGCTGTGGTGCCTTCATTCTGACTGCCACTCTCCTAACAAACACTGGCACGGCGATCCCTCCCCACTCGCTGGTGCAGCCTCGCCCACCACTACAGGGCAGTAAAGGCACAGGACAGTGGTTGTCACACTGCAGCGAGCAGGGGTGCCAAGAGCTTGCGTTCACCACTGGGGCCCTGCCCCAAACCAAAGTGGCTGTGACAGCTGCTGTAGGCACAGGTAAGTCATTTGTCCAAGGTCACACAGGGGCGAGTGGTGAAGCCAGAGCTGAAACCCGGAGTCTGGGCTCCTGACTGCAGCACTGTCACTCAGCCCTGCTCCTTTACTGTCCTCGTCACCTTCCGCACAAGGAAGAGATCGTTAGTGCCCCCCCCCCCACCCCAAGCAGCACACTCGGCTTGGCTTAGCTGTTTTCTGGGGCTTCTCCAGGGCAGAGAGCTTTCAGCTGATCTACTCTGGGGAAGGAGAAAGTGGGCTTCAGGCACAGAGCACCATGGCTTTGCTTTGGTATGACAGCACCGCTGGGCCACCTTTGGGACAAAAAGGAGAACCACATTTTTGGCTGGGAAGTCAGAGAGCCCATCCAAGGGGTGAAGGGTCTCTTCCCTGTGGCCTGGGATCCCTGGGTTTGGGCCTTGAGAAGGCTGGTAAGAGTGAGGCAAGGGCCAGGCCTCTGGTCTCACCCACCTCTCTTTCTAGATGCAAACTCAGCTCCCAACAGCCCTTCTCTCCAACAGGGTGGAAGAAAGTAGAGGCTTCAGGGGCAAACTCAGGGACTACCCACCACATTCTCACCCTTGTTCACCCAATTCAAGCCACGTCAGCCTTCTTTCTGTTCCTCCAACTTGCAAAGCTCGTTCCTACCTCAGGGTCTTTGCACTTGCTGTTCCCTCTGCCAGGCACCTTCTTGCTTCAGCTCTTTGCATGGCTGGCTCCTTTTCATCCTTCAACTCTCAGATCAAATGTCACCTCCTCAGGCCCTTCTTGACACCTCTAAGGTACCCATACCCCCACCACTCACATCACATTATCCTAGTTTAGTTCCTTAATAGTGCTACAAATCACCTCTGATAAATACTGTTTATTTCTTGCCTGTCTCTTGCACTCAAGGATGACAAGGACGAGGTCTGTCTTGTCTGCTGTGTACTTGGGTCTTAGAACCACGCTTGGCACAGAGTAAAGACCCTATAAATACTTGTTGAAGGAATACATGAGTCTTTATTTCTAGTCAGGTTAACAAAATGACTATTTTCTTCCTGAGGGCTCGCCACGATGACACGCTGTAGTTTGCTGGAGAGCTGCCTGCATAAGGACACTTGTGGAGGACCAGACCAGCCGGTCCCTGGCAACCTAAAGAACAACAGTCACAGCAATTGCGACAACAGCAGCGCAGCTCACACTGAACGCACATGTGCTCTGTGCCAGGACCTGTGCAAAGCGCTTCACTAGTTCAAAGCCCATGATGTGGTAACTGGTTCTCTCCTTATGTTGCAGAGATGGACCGAGGCTTGAAGAGGAGACATCACTTGCCCAAGGTCACACTTTAGGGAGGATCGAATCCAGCCCCTCCCCCTGCCCCTCCCCTCCCTGCACAGGGCTCGTGCAGTGCTCCCTGACACCGGGATGAGAGGGCACCTGTGAAAGCGGCTCACTGTCCTCAGGAGACTCTGCCAGGCCGCGTCTTGCTCCCAGCTTCTCCCACGAAGCACACAAAGCTCCTCACAACTCCAAAAATCTCCACTCTAATCATGGCTGTCTTAAGCAAGCTTATTGAGCAGGGTTCGCTTTACAATCCACATCAGGGCTGAGCAGACTTTCTTTTTTGGCTGAAACCACCTCATCTCCCTTGGAACCGAGCTTGTCCCTCCACACACGTGAAGCTAAGACCTGATCACTCTTCACAGCCAATACCGCTGCATGGCACCTCACAGCAACAACTAACTCGTAACGCGAGCCTGTGTGCCAGACGCTTCAAAATTCCAACTCAGGTAACCTTCACAACTGCTCCGTGGAGTAGGTTTTATTATTATCCCCACTTCACGGATGAGAAAACTGAGGTCCTGAGAGGTACGGTTCCTTGCCTGAGGTCACCCAGCAAGCGAGCGACAGAGCCAGATCTGAACCCCAGCACACGGCTCCAGGCCTGCTTGCAGCCACTACCCACCACTGCCTCTCTCATGCAGATCTGGCGTTTGCCCAGGAGGTATTGCAAGTCAGTTTGGTTTAGCTGTTAATTGTGCCACATGAGTCATTTATTCACTCACCCACTCAGGCATGTTTTTAAAACCCAGCGCGCAGCCGGGATTGGGCTAAGGAAGTAGACGCAAGTCCCCCGCCCTCCAAACATTTCACTTGGGGGGACTAACAAATGAAAAGCGAATTTTGTCACGGCACGGCCGGGGCTGTCGCGGGCAGAGGAGGCACGGGCACTGTGCTGTGCCTGACGGAGAAGCATCGATCCCAGGAAGGCACTCCTTGGAGGCCACGTAAACCTGTGGAGTGGGTCTTGCACAGCCAGGCGGAGCTAAGGGTGGACATCCAATGTCCTTGCCTGCCCGAAAGCCACCCCTTCTTTTGGCTGCCGTGGGTCACGGTGGGAAAGCCCAGGCTCCCCAGCCCGAGCCTCTCCCACCAGCGGGCCCCTACACAGCCATGTTCGTAAGCGCCATGAACTAGGAGAGCCACGAACTGCTGTACAGCCCTTGGGGGCCAAGGTCTTCTGAGAGAGTCCACTATGGAGAAAGCCCCGACGCAGCGCACGTGGCCTGCAAACGCTGCTAAGCCTTGAAGAGCAGGGCTGAGAGCAGACAGAAGAGGCTGCCTGCCCCTAACTAGCTATGTGACCTCCTGCGAGTGACTTAGCAGCCCTGGGCGTGCCTCCACGTCTATAATGGGCCTAACACTGTCCCGCCTCATAGGGCTGCTATGAGTTAACCAAGTTAATCCAAGCATCCGCAATGTCAGCACATGGTTAGCACTCTATAAATGTTAACTATTATTATCTCCAGTACCTTGGACAGGACTAGACACACAGTGGGCCCTCCCTGGCCCAGGGGCCCTGGCTATCTACAAAGATAGGGGCCCAGTCTGAGGGAGGGATGGCCAGAAGGCCTCTAGGAGCCAATGGGGTTGTCCACTGGGCAAACAGACAAGCAGGTAAACAGACCTGTCCTGAAGAAACCGGTTCTGCAGCCTCTCTCTTGCCTGCACAAGGCCCAGTTCCCAGAGCCTGCCTCTGCACTTTGATCTAGATTTAATTGCTTCCCTGATTAGACAGATACAACTCAAGAGGCTTTAGAACTGTGTCCCTCACAGGCTTCCTCCCAGCACTTCAGGTTGGGGTCCAGCTGGTCTGCCACATTCCATGGGTGACTTTTTGCAAATTGACCAAAATTGTGTGGACGCCTGTAAAATGCTGGGAGAGGCGTGATGGCTAGATTGGTAAACAGATTCATGTGCCTCCAAATATTTACTGTGTACACCTGTGATGATGATATTTCCATTCTGTCGGGGAGACAATTAGGGAAATTCTCCACTTCCCAGCCTTCCTTGCCGTTAAGGCTGGCCATATGACTTCATGTGGTCAATGACTCACAAAGGGAAGCCTGGTGGGGGTGACCGAATAGACGATCACTTGCTCCAGGCCCTCCTTTCCTAAGTACCCAAGTGATAATGCCACCCTAACCCCTCTGACAGTGAATAATTCGCTGCTGACGAAGGGCACTGCTCTCCTGAAACGGTGGTGACATCGCCATCATTGGCACTGAGTCCCCTGAGCCTACTTACCGTACAGTGGACGGGCAGACAGCAATCAGAGGGTGTGGAACGACAGGAATAATAACTGCTGGCATCCACCAATGTCACCTCGGGTTGTGCACTGTTCTAAGAGCATTACAAATGTTAACTCATTTCCTCCTCAGCACAGGACCAAGGGACAGGTATTATCCTCTTCATGTGCGGAGGTCAAAAGTCAAATACAGAGAGGTTAAGTAACCTGCTCAGCACAGACAATAAGTGGCAGAGGGGGTACCAGAGCCCCATCAGTGGTCAGGCTCCTTCATCTAAACTCGTACTCACGAGCTACACTACACTAACAAAGCATGAGCCCGAGCCAGCCCGGTCAAAACAAACAAAGCCGTCACTGTCACGTCTTAAGCACTCACTATGTGGCCAACTTGGAACTGGGTACAGCGTGTGTATTACCCTCCAAACAACCCCGTGGTCGGCACTGTGACTGTGTCTGACTTGGCCAGTGTCGCATGCCTGGAAAGGATCATGGAAGGCAAGAGGTACAGGCCTGCAAACCCCTAGACACCAGCTCACACCTCTTGGGAACAGCTCACAGGAGACATTCTTTCACTGTTGACCAGTCAATAACATACTCTCAAGGACATTCTTGCCCTCTCCCTGGTCACATCTGATGAAGGCCACATGTACCTGGCCACAGAGAAAAACAGGGCACGGGAGGAAACAGAGCAGAACTACACACCCAGGTGCTCCCGGAATTAAGGCCATGGTCCTTTCCTTTTTTTTTTTTTTTTTAGAGATGGGATCTTGCTCTTGCTCTGTTGCCCGGGCTGGAATGCAGTGGCACTAACACAGCTCACTGCAGCCTCAGACTCCTGGGCTCCAGCGATCCTCCCGCCTCAGCCTCCTGAGTGGCTGGGACTGTAAGTGTGCACCACTATGCCCGGCTAATTTTTTTTTTCCTCTCTCTCTCTTTTAAAGACAGGATCTCACTCTGTTGCCCAAGCTGGTCTTGAACGCCTGGCCTTAACCGATCCTCCCGCCTTGGCCTCCTGAGCAGCCGTAGTCCCTTCCTTGACCATCGGGCCTTTGCTGGACCCTTCATGCCTTGACTGGCCTCTCCGCCCTTGCTCTAGCCTCACAGGCCTTCCCTCTGCTTTGGAGGAAGCCACAGTTCTCAGGACCTGGACACACGGTGTTCCCTCTGCCTGCAATGCTCTCCCTCAAGCTCCCCCAACCACAACACACACCTTTCTCTTCACTTTATTAACTCCTACCCATCCTTCAGTTTTAGCCGGAACACAATTAAAGCGAGATCTCCAGAGTGTGCTGTTAAGGAAAAAAAAAAAAAAAGCCAAGTGTGGAACAGAGTGTTGAGTAGGCTACCTTTTGTATAAGAAAGCAGGGGAAGATAAAAATATATATTCGTATTTGCTCATATTTATATAATGAAACCTTAAAAGAATGTCCAAGAAAAAATGCACACAATTACTTAGCGGGTAGAGGAACAAGGTGGGCAGGGAGGGGGTAGAAGAGAGAGAATTCTCACTGCGTGTCTACACGTGCACACAAACACAATTGATTTTTAAAGCATGACCTATTTTTTTTTTTAAGTGCCACAAATAAAAACAAAGCAGGAATGATGGGGTGAGGGTCAGGAGGCCTAGGAGAACAGACCTGAATCCATCCATCTGTGGGGCTGCCTGGCGAGGCCTCACTCCCCCACCGGCCTGCGGATTGCAGAGGGCAGGCCTGGGCCTGCGCTGGCTGCCTGCCAGGGGCCTGCCATGCAGCTGGAGCCGGAGAAAAGCTTAGAGCGAGCGTGTCAGTGGAGGCACCAACAGACCCACCTCCAGCCACACACCTGGGCTTGGCCCACACCTTGCAGCTGGGCTCTGCCCACGAAGCAAGGCGGGGAGGGGGACGGACACATTCAGCAGGTAAGGACAGCGCTAAGAGCCAACATCCCTGACATGCATTGCTGAAGGAAAGTGTGTAGTGCAGGGACCAGCAAACTTTCTCTGTAAAAGGTCACGTAGTCAACACTGCAGGTTTGGGAGCCACACGGTCGTCGCTGCAGCTGCTCACATCTGCCACTGTAGCAGGAAAGCAGCCACAGACGCTACACGACCAAACTGGCATGGCTGTGTTCCAATAAAACTTTATTCACTTACGGTGAAACCCAAAATGAAATTAATTCTATATGTCATCATATACATTCTTTTGATTTTTTTCAACCTTTTAAAAATGTAAAACCCATTCTTAGCTCCTGGGCCATACAAAAACAGGCAGTGGGCCAGACTTGGCCCATGGACTATAACTGGCCGCCCTCATAGAGTATGACTATGTTTATATGTTAATGCTTGTTCACACGGAGAAAATTCCCATAAGGACATGTAAGAAACAGGTCACAGTGGCTACTTCTATGGAAAGTTTGAGTATGGAAGGGAAATTGGCTTTTTATTTTTAAATACTGTGCTAGGTGCAAACTGATAAAAATATTGTTTCAAGGTGAGTACTAAAGAGAGAAAAGAGGCTGTGTGTAGTAGAATACAATGAGCCCAAGCTTTGGAGTAAGAGACCAAGGCCAGAATCCCAACTCCATTCCTTACTTGCTGTGCACCCGACAAAGTATTTAGCTCTCTGAGCCTTGGCACAGTGGGGATAAGATACTGGCCTCGTGCGCTATTGTGAGCATTCCACAGATTAATCCTTTTGCAGAGTACCAGGCACCTGGAAAGTGGTGGCTATTATTATCTTTGCTATGCAGCGTCCTTCGTGGGGAAAAGCACTTCTCCAAAGGAAAGCCCTACACATAACTGTGGCTATGAAATTCCCCTTGAGAGCCCGCCCAGCCCCACGGCCAGTCATCCAACTGTCCACATAATAGATGCCTTGTGACGCGAGGAAGCTCATTTGTATTAGCAACTGCATTCCACAGAGATGCATCCTGGAGCCACGTCTGCACATCCTGTTCAACACAGAAGGCAGCCAGCTCCCCAGATTTGGTCTGTCTCCAACTGCCACACTGGGCAGACTGCAGGACCGTGCACCTATGAGACCATTCGGTCTCCATTTATTAAACACCTACTGTGTGCAAGGACATGCAGGTGGATAGCCCTGTGAACCTCACCCCAGAGGCTGCAGGTACAAACATGGGTTTCTTTAAAATACTCAGTGGATGCTTTGGTTGTATGTTCCCATAAAGCTCTTGCATTTCCCTGTGTGTTTAGTCATTCCACAAATATTTGCTGAGGACCTCCTAAAGGCCAGGTACTGTTCTAGGCACTTGGACTTAAACAGAACTCTCATTTTCCAGCTGTTTCCCTTCAGACTATGAGACCTGTGAGGAAGGGACCTTGCAGGTTATTGTCCCTTCTGTGTCTTCTGTGCTCAGCACAGGCCATGGCACAAAGCAGGTAAGTGACCAACATTTGTTGGGTCAAATTATTGAGCGTGGAGGACATATGAGGTGTGGGCCTGCCTGAAGTCTCTACCCCAACTTCTGGTGATAGCATCCCACTTTTCTTGGGGACAACTGCTTCTCCCCTGTTCCTCCTCACTCTGTGGGGGGGATGCCAATGAGATCCACCCACCCACATGATCCAAAATGGGCCAGTTACCTCCTCTTGCTCAGGAATTTGAATTTCAAGCCACTGATAATAATGATAATAACAGCAGCAATAAAAGTAATAGCAGCTAGTATTTCTCTAGCCACACACCCTGTGTTAGGCACTGTTCTGAACACGTCTCGAATATCAACTTACAGAATTCTCACAGCAACCCTCCTGTTCTTATTCCCATCTTACATCTGACAAATTGAGGCACAGAAATGTTGGGATGCTTGTAAGTGGTGAGGTTGGGGTTCTTGCCCAGGTGGCCAGGTGCAGAGTCTGCGCCTTTCACTGCTACCCTCCACTGCCGCCTCCACCCTCGGGACAGCAGAGCCCTAAAAATGTGCTCCTGAACATCCACCGCAAGATGCCCTAGAGCTACTTGACCTGAGTTCCTTTTAGGGTAACAGGTGGCCTGAGCTGGTTTCTGTTGCTTGCAACCCAAGAACCCTGATTGATAAACCAGGATCACTTACTTGGTTTCACACTTTCTGCCAGACTGGCTGGCACTGCTTCCAAGGGGCAGGGGCACCTTATAAATATTGTAGAAGGCAGAGTCAGTGGTCAGGGCATTTGGGGGCAGCCTGCATCTCCAAGAGCAGCCATCTTCCACCCTGAGGAGAGAAACCCAGTGGGAGACAGAGCAGGAGGAAGAACCAAGGAGATGAGTCAAGGGACAGCCCTCCCCACTGGGCTGCTGCTGGCACTTTGGGTGGAACAATCCTTTGTTACTGGACCAATTCTGTGCATTGCAGGCCATTTAGCATCCTTGGCCCCCAGGTCCTAAACTCTGGTGTGGTCCCCTCCCCATTCATTATGAGACCAATCCCCCATTTCTGAATGCCTCCTGGGAGGTGGCTGGTATCCAGTGGCTGCATCCCTGACCCCCCACGCCAAGTCCCCATGTCTGGCAAACCCTATTCAAGCACTCACCTAACTTGGATTCTGGCCCTAGGTTGAACTCATTTTTTATTAGCTATTTTCAGTACCATACATACAAATTTTAATTACTTATTAAACCCACAGAACCCTTGCCACATGCCAGGAGCTGTTCTAAAGGTTTTACATATAGTGACTCATTTAATCCTCATATCCACCAGTGAAATGGGTGCCAACACCAGTGTCACTTCCCTCTTACAGAGGAGGACACTGAGCCTGGACAGGCTGCGACTTGCTAGTCGGCGGGGGAGACTTGATTTGAGGCAGTCTCCTCAGAGGCCAGTGGGAGTGGGGACTACGGCCCATGTGTAGGGCTTTCCGGTCCACTGTGGAGGTGCTCGGCTCCATCCAGCTCTATGCCTCGGCCCAGGTGGTACCTCCTAGGAAGCCCTCCTTGCCCCCCTTCCCTAACTCAGGCACTAGGGTCCACGACTCCCAGCTCTGTGTATTTTATGAAATTTATCACAGCCGTAATTGGGGCTTTGAACTTATTTGTTAAACGTTTGAGTCTCTTCCCTACCCCCAGACTGTCAGTTCCATTAGGACAGGGACTCGCTTAATCATGTTCCTGTGTCTGACAGCCCAGATCTGGCACCTGGTAGGTGCTGTATATATCCGCTGAGTAACAAATCAACTGCTTTTTAAAAATTCATGTTTAAAACTAGGACAGCAAAATAGTGGCTCTTAAAAACTGAAACCAAGGTGAAGGGCTGGCCTAGCTAGAATCAAAGGGAATGAAGAGAATTGGCGAGAGCCACCTGGCCGTTTCAATGGTGGCACTGGAGGAGGAGGATCTACCTCTCCAGGGGGGAGAGGCTGGGATGGCGCAATCGCGTAAAGTCCAAAGCCATTGTGGATAATGAAGTCTGGTGCAACACAGCATGAAGGTAAACACGAGCCTTCTGCGCCTGCGTCTCACCTTCTACTTTCATGACAGTAAGGTTAATTAAGGCCACAGGCCAGAAGCAGACCCTCTGTTCAAATCCCACCTCTGCCGCGAATGAGAAACTACATTACCCTGGGCAGGTCAATTAACCTTTGTGCATCAGGAAAATGGAGACAGAGCAGGATCCAGCTCATCAGACTGTTGTAAAACGAACACTGCCAGGCGCACAAGTGCTCGATAAAGTCTACCTGTCACCATTATTATGATTGACATCATTGCTCTTCAGCCCCCACAACCAAGACCGTGGGGACGTCACTTTGCCAAAGGGCTGTACATGCCCAGCTATTTGCTACTTGAGGCCTAAGCTGCCCACTCTCTTTATTGCTGATGTCCCCAGGACTCCGAAACAACACACCAGCTCCTCTTTTGCTGTGGGTGACTGAAGGTGGGTTCTGACACTTAAAATCCAGAGTTCCCCGTAACATTGCCATCCACACATCTGAGAAGCCAAACGCACATTTTATTGCACGGTAAATAGGTACAAAGAGGTTGTATCAAATGTTTACCTCCTCATTTAAATTTAACTATGACCCCCTCTCCCCATATTAAAGGACGAATAATTCCAATGGCGCAGATGTCCAGCATTCCACTTCACGAGCATTTGCTGCGGTGTGAGTGTGGGACGGGAGGGAGCACATGCTATTCCCGCAGGCAGGTCGGTGCTGCATCGTGAGAGCAGCTCACAGTGGACGCCGAGTAGCAGTCTAGTGTTGTAAGACACACCCTTTTCGTACCACATGACCCCCAAAGGCAAATCAACTCGGTTGGCAGCTGCTTATCAGAAAGAAGAACACCTGTTCTGAACCTGTGGGAGAAACAGGCTGCCTGGGGTGTGGTGTAGTACAGTGTTGACTTCTTCTTGTTGCCCAATGCCCGTTCGCCCCCTTTTCCTTTAGTAACTGAACCCCTACATTTTAGCCAGGCACATGACTCACAGGAATGAACACCACATTTCCCAGCTTCCCTTGCAGCTAGGTGTGGCCACGTGACTAAGTTCAGACCAACAGGACAGGAGTAGAAGAGTTTGTGCAACTTCTGGGTCATAACCTTTGAAGCATGATAGAATTTAGGAGCTCTATTAATTTAAAGGGAAGGGGTGGAATTACATCTTGCTTCTTTATTTTCACTAATTTCTAACTGAAATTTAGCAGTTCCTTCAATTATGAATGTAGACAAACTACAGTAGTTTTCACAACACCTAGGAATTTGTCACCCAAAAAATCACAGGTATTATCACTTTGCAGTTCTTAAAAACATCTCAAAGTACTATTTATGCCCTTTATTACTTGGAAATTATGATAGTCATTAGACTTCCCATTGGATTTTGCCATACTATGTCACAGTTTATCTTCATATTTTGAAATATATTTCATATTTCATATATTTCAATACAATTGGTTTCCCTTGTAATCCTATATGCTTTATGAATTTAAAACCATGATTGTAAGAAACAGATATCAAAGGGTCCATGGTGCACATGTTACGAACCTCTATCTTATTCCTCAACAAGTTAAACATATTAATAGTTACCACATGACCCAGCAATTCCACTCTTAGGTATATATCCAAGAGAATTAAAAAATATGTTCACACAAAAACTTGTACACAAATAAGTCACAGCTGCATTATTCATAATAGCTAAAAGGTGGTAACAACCCAAAGGTCCATCAACTGACGACTGGATAAACAAAATGTGGTGTGTTCCTATTGTGGAATATTATTCAGCCATAAAAAGGAATGAAGTACTCATTCCTGTATAATACGGATGAACCTAAAAACATTACGCTAAGTGAAAAGAACCAGACACAAATGGACACACATTGCATTATTCCATTGACATCAAATGTCAGGACAGGCAAATCCACAGAGACAGAAAGTAGATTAACGGTTGCCAAGGGCTGAGCGGAAGGGGAAATGGTGGAGGAGGGTGGGTTCGGGGTTTCTTTTTAGGGTGATGAAAATGTTCTGTAATTAGATGGTGATGATGGTTGTGCAACCTCGTGAACACACTAAAAAACACCAAGTGGTACACTTTAGAAGGGTAAATTTTATGGCATATGAACCATATCTCAATGAAAAAAACCCTCCTGATTTAAAAAGAAAGGGTACACCCTCTTCTCACACATGCTGCCTTCCCGTGGGCCAGGATGCACACACAGCGATGGTGGGGAATCAATTTGGACCATGCAGACGAGAGCAACGTCCCAGGAATGAGGAGCCACAGAATGGCATGAGCCTGGGTCCACCTAGTACGGTGGCGCTGCCTCGTCGGCCCTGGGCTGCTCACTCCCAAACTGTCTCTCATGAGAGAGAACCAAACTTCTCTGTTATTTATGCCACTGCTATTCTGGGTCTGTGACAGCAGCCAAACCTATACTTGACATCTAGAAAACGTTAAAGGTGACCCTGACTCTTTATCAGTTTTGCTTTACATGATGACTGCCAAAGCAAACTCTTCTGTGAGATGCATGGCTCACCCACCGCACATCTTCGAGTGTCCCCAACCTCACCTCATGCCACCTTTGGGAGAAGACGGTTCAGCCGCCTTTGCTGTTATGCCAGTTTGGCGACCTCTTCGCTCTGCACTGAGACGCTGAAATGGCTTTAGCGAGAGGAGAGAACTGTGGCTTTAGGGAGGAGAGAGTGACCCGGAAAATGGCTTCCGGCTGCAGGTTCCTTGACAAACTGCGCAGATTCCGAACAGTGCGAGTAGCATGGGAGAGTCCCTTAGAGGTATTCTGATAACCAAGTATTAAAATGCTTGCCCTGGCCTCCTTAGATACAAGATGACTAAGAGGCTAATTAAAAATGTGTGTTTCATCGTCGTACTCTAGTTAACGTGGTGAAGTTTTTATTCTTGGGAGATACGCCATCTTAACTGGCCCCAAGACTGCAAAAGGAAGGTCACTTTGGGCATCGTTAATTCCAACAGGCCTATAAAAATATGGCTGAAGCATGTATTCATTTAATCTAACAGCAAAACTTTCACTTGGAAATTTCACTGCCAAGGGTTTTTAAACTTCAGGCCAGATTTTGTTCCGCGCTTCCGTTCAGTAACACAATAACCGTAATTTTAAATGAATAAACCATTCCATGTCAACCACGTTCATTTAATAAAGTCCTTTCTTTTTTTTTTTTTTTTTTTTTTGAGCACCTAGTATGTGCCGGGGATGTGAATCGAAGAGAAAAAACACAGGCCTGGGCTTGACCTCCTGGGACGTACAGCCCAGTGGGGAGGATGGGCATCAAACATGTGAAGACAAACATAACGTGTAATTAAATATTATGATAACTACTATGAAGCTTTGCCAGGCAAGAATAACAAGGGGCCTAGTTTAGATTCAGGACGGTCCAGACTGGCCTCTTAGAAGACTTGACATTTAAGCTGAGATCTGAGGGATGAAAAAGAGAAGGCCAGGAGAAGAGCAATCAGGAAAAGCATTTCAAGCGCAGGGAAGAGCACATACGAAGGCAGGAAGAAAGTGTGGCTTGTCTTGAGAAACTAAACTCAAGAACGGCTAGCGTGGAGTAAACAGGGGCTGCATCATGGGGACCTAAGAGGCCACGGCCATGGCAAGGACTTTTGAAGGCTATTTTAAGTATTGGAGTATATTAGCAGATAACTAATTTGTCCCCCGCTCGCATCCAATGTCTTTCTTCCCAAAAAACACCCTATTTTCACTTGCTACCCAGACAGCACTCACCTCCTCAGCATGAGATATCAGTGGTGCTCCAGGCCTAACCAAGCCAGTCGATGCATCCCACCTTCCCCTGGTCATTGTGACGGTGACAGCTGGACACATGAGCCAAGCTGGCTGGCTCACAGAGAGTTTCAGGACTTTTGCAGAAGTACCCACAAAAGAGAGTCTCTCCTTCTTTTTCTACCGGACCTGAGCCTTATAATTTGAGGCTAGAGTTGCTGCAATCATCTCATAACTATCAGAGAACAACCAATTTGAGCCAGGAACCAACTGAGAGCTCAAGGAGAAAAACTCAGTATTGGTAATAACGTTATTTGAGCTCTGGATCAAGCTTCAGCTAAAGCAGATTACCCCTGGATTTCGATTATGTTAAGCCAATAACTTCTCAATCTTCCTTAAGCCAGTTTCGGTTGGGTTTTCTGTTACTTGAGACCCAAAGATCCTAACTGCTAGAAATGGGAAACCACTGAAGGGTTCACACATGGGGTATATAACATGACTTCAGTGTTTTTTGGAGAATGGGATAGAGGAGGTAAGAGTAGCAGCAGTGAGCCAGTTAGAACCACAATAGTTCCAATGAGAGGTGAGGGCATCAGAATCGTCATCTAATGTTAGCCTAACGACTAACATTTACTGAGCACTTACTGCATGACAGGAACTGACCTAAGTACTTTACATAACAACCACAGAACACAGGTAATATTATCATTGCTAGTTTTTCTGTTGTAAGTTGTGTCCCCCTAAAATTCATGTATTAATGTCCTAACCTTTGGTTCCTCAGAATGTGACCTCATTTGGAGACAGGATGGTTGCAGATGGAATCGGTGAAGTTACAATAGGATGAGGTCACACTGGAGGAGGGCGGGCCACCAATCCAATATGACTGGTGTCCTTATGAGAAGGGGAAATTTCTACACAGACATGCACACAGGAAAAACACCATGTGAGGGTGTGGGCAGAGATCAGATGACACCGCAGGCCAAGGAAAGCCACCAATGCCAGCAAACCACCAGAAGCTGGCGCAGAGGATGGGACTGACTCTTCCTTACAGACTTCAGAGGGAAGCAACCCGGCTGACTGACACCTTCATCTTAGACGTCTAGCCTCCAGGACTCCGAAACAATACATTTTTGCTGTGTAAGCCACCCAGTTTGCGGTGCTTTGTTATAGCAGCCCTAGCAAACTACTACTGTGAAGAGGAAACTGAGGCTCGCAGGGGTGTGGCCACCTGCACCAGATTCCCCAGCCAGCAGTGCGAGTGCTGGGTCTGTCCACCCTGGGAGTCTGTGTTCCCAACCACGGTACTGTCATTGCGGCCAGTAGGAGCTTCCCACCCCCACACCCTCCAAGTGCGCCTGTTCTCCGGGACTGACGTCTGCCTTCCCTGCCCGCTGCCTGGGCAGGAGAGGAGCATAACTGAGAATGAATGAGTGTGGGCCTCTGGAGGCAGCGCTGGAGCAGGGCAGTTCTGAACAGTGTTCTCAGTAGAAGAAAACACCGGGGAGGAGGGTGGAGGCAGATCAAAATCACCTCCCCGCCCCAGATGGCTGGCAGGACATGATCCAGACTCTCCCATAACAGACTAGAGAACAGAGCCAGCCCCAGATGGACGATGCAGAGGGAGGTGGGCCACGGGCAGGAGTCATCTGGAAGACACAGGAACGCTCCTGGATCCCAGATCAGGATTCTGAGACTCACCATTCCAAGCTGGTCAAATGACATTCCTCCAGCTTCCACGAACCAAATCCTGGTAGAGCTCTCCACACACAGAGGAAATAGAGCGCTGTCCAAACCTGTCCTTGCCATCATGAACAACTTGCTGCAAAGCATCCCTCACTGAGCCCAAGGCACGGGGCACATGAGGCCGGCAGTGGCCAGAGGCCACTGTGTAAAGCTGGGAAGGACAGAGCCTGCCAGCTCCCTGCAACGCTGATTCCACTTCCTAAGGAACATTTCTTCTCCAAACAGATCAGTGTTTCTGGACCAAGGCTGCAGTGGGCAGCATTAAAATCCAAGTGGAATTAAAAACCAATTAGCACTTATTTCAGAAAAAACAGCAAGCCGCGGATCACACAGCAGGGTAGTGGGGGGATTCTGTCTGCGTCTAGACCAAATGGTACTAACAGAGGGGGTGGAGAACCGAGCCCGGCACACACTCGGGCCATATGCGAAATAAGGTGTTAAACCACAGACTGCAGATTCCAACGCATGCATTTCCCCAAAGTGCCACCACATGCAAAGATCAGAAATGTGGCATGTGCTTTTGAGGTGGGCAGGAGGTGGCAACGGACAGATGTACTAAAGGCTAGGCCCCTGAGGTGAACTTTGGAGAGACAAGGCCTATTGCAGAAGGACTGACAAGGCATTTAATGTCACCCAACACATTTGGTGACACTGATATCAGCAAACATTCCGAATACAATTAAAGATTCAGAAATGCAGGAACTGGGGGTGAGGGTGGGGAGGTGGGTAGAAGACAGTCTGCTGTTCTTTTCCTCAACATTTCATGACAAAGTTATGAAGAAAACAGGAATCTAAATGTTTAAAGCAAAAACCATTAGAAATATAAAGAGAACTGACAAACTCATAATCACTGTGGGAAGCAAATATATTTCTTTTCAGGAGAGTAACAGATAAAGTTGACCAAAAGTAAGGCTAGAGAGAATCTGAATAACACGAACTAGCAACTTGGTTGTAAAAGTTTATATAAAACTCTCTTCCAGAAAACAGATGAGATTCATTCTTTATAAAATATACATAGAATATCCATAAAAACTGATTCTGTTAGAGAAAAAAAATGTCTCGAATTCCCCAAAAGAGAATTTTTACTATGACAATACTCTAACCCTAATGCATTTATTTTTAAAAATTTTTAATTATTATGGGTACATTACAGTTGTATATCTTTATAGGCTACAAGTGATTTTTGATACGGGTATCCAATGTGAACTAATCCAATTGAGGAAGTTGGGGTGTCCATCACCTCTGGCATTTATCATTTCTTTGAGTTAGGGACATTCCAATCCCACTCTTTTATAGTTATTTTGAAGTATACCCTAACTTACTGTTGATGACAGTCATTTTATTGTGCTTTCAAATATTGTTCATTTTAACTATCTAACTATATTTTTGCACCCATTAACCATCCCTACTTTATCCACCCCCCCAACTACCCTTCCCAGCCTCTGGTAACCATCGTTCTATTCTCTGTGTCCAAGAGATCAACTGTCTCTAATGCATTTAAGTGAGAAATGAAGAATAATTTTGGAAAAGGAAAAACAGAAGTCTAACTCAACGGTTCTCACCCTCGGCTGCATGCCACGCTACCTAGGGAGTTTCATATACGTTGATGCCCAGGCCTCACCAGTCTGATTTCACTTGACTGAGTGTTGTATGTTTCAAGGTCTATTTGATGATATTAAGGAATTAGTATTAAATGCTCTAGCTGTGATCACTGTATTGTGGTTATGTTTTTAAAAAGAAACCTGCTTTTAGAACTACATACTGCATATTTAGGCAAAAGGATACAACCTATGGTACTTGCTTCAAAATAAAGGGCAGAGGAACAGGCAAAATCAGAATATAAATGAAACAAGATTGGTCATGACCAGATAATACATGCTCTACTTCTATACATTTGCAATTGGTCATAATAAAAAGTAAAATGTTAAAAAAAAACAACCCCAATAATTTAAAAACTTTCCCAATGGACTGGAATAGGCAGTCAGGGTTACATACTTGAAATTTGGAAATTTGGAAAGATTTCTGGGTATGTTTTAAGTTAAAGAGAAAATCACGAGTCAGAACTGCCAGCCAGACCTCCGGAATGGGGAAGTGAGGAGCTCAGAAAATTCTTTCCCCCCATAATCAACAATCAAACTAGACAAAATTGTCAGACACAAGCATTTGAGGATTCTAGAAATCAACCAAAGGCATACAACTACCTGAGAAGCATTTATTCAAGAAAAACTGTTAAGCTTCAATAAGAACAGTGCAAGTGTGTGGTGTTTAACTTGGGCCTGGTCCTGTCACGTGCACCAGCTCCATCAGTTTCACCAAACTGGAGCAAGCCACGGAAACTCTGCTGCTAAATGGGGCTGACTTGACTTGGGGAGGACGAGGAAAAACCCCACATCGCTCGACATTGCAAGAGCAGTGACCTTAGTGGCAAACGAACGGGGAAGACCATCATCACAGCTAGACTGTGGCTACAATCTGTTTGGAGCGATCAACAGACCTGCAGACCAGCGAGAAATTAACAGGAAGATGCAGGCAATCAGACAGCCATACTAGGCCTTGGTAAACTACCATGTATCCCTGTGGGTCTGGAAAAATGGGCGCATACACAAGGTTGCACACAAGCTCCAGAGAGACTAGAGAGGACCCTAGCTATCCACACATCCCTGGCTGAACATGAGGCCTTGAGAGGCAAGAGAGAGAGAGATACCCCGCTGGCCAGGCAGAAAAGTAATAGTTGGGGCAGACTCAAACTGTTTGAACTTTGATAATATTCCCCAACCCACACACAGATCAACTGGCAAAAGATGGAAGCCTTATTGGCTCAAGGTGTCTCAGCAAAACCTCTAATCAAGCATTGGCTGACCACTAAATCATGCTGAACCAAGGGCAACTCCTCATAAATTATACTTAAAATTAAAATAAGAATTTTTTTAAAAGGTAAAAGAGCAGAAACAGTTTCCATACCACAAGGAAACAGACTCCAAAGAATGAGCCCGGGAAACTCAGTAAACAAACAAAACAGGCTGAACATGGTGGCTCACGCCTATAATCCTAGCAATTTGGGAGCTCTAGGCCAGAGGATCGCTTGAGGCCAGGAGTTTGAGACCAGCCTGGGCAACGGTAGGACCCTGTCTCTATTAAAAAAAAAAAAAAAAAAAAAAAATTAGCTGAGCATGGCAGTGCACACCTGTAGTCCCAGCTGCTTGGGAAGCTGAGGCAGGAAGATTGTTTGAGCCCAGGAGTTTGAGATTGTAGTGAGCAATGGTGACAATGCCACTGAACTGTAACACAGGCAACAGAATGAGACCCTGTCTCAGAAAGAAACAAACAAAACTAGAAAAATAGCAACAATGATAATGGCCTAGGGAGGGAAAAAGCAGAATCCAGAGTTGCTACACTATATGATCCAAAATATCTAGTTTTCAACAAAAAAATTGTGAGACACACAAAGAAATAGTAAAATGTGACCCATACGCAGGAAAATAAGCAGTTAAAAGAAATTGCCTTCTAAGGGATGGACACGCTTGAAACTCAGACTTGGGGGGGAGGGGGGAGGCAAGGGCGACATACGTAACCTAAACATCTGTACCCCCATAATATGCTGAAATAAAAAAAAAAAAAAGAAAAGGAAATTGCCTTTAACAGGGCTTAGAAGTTAGACTTAGCAAAGACTTCAAACCATTATTATAAGTATGTTCAAAATTTCTCTGAAGCAGGTTACAGAAATAAAAAGTTTAAAAAAAATGTAAAAAAAAAAAAAAACCCAGGAAAGTAGAAACAATAAACAGAAATTAGGAAAAAAAAAAAAACACGGAAATTCTGAAGTTGAAAATTACAATAACTGAAATAAAAATTTACTAGAGGGGTGCAGTAGCAGTTTTTTTTTTTTTTTTTTTTAAGAGACAGGGTCTCACTGTGTCGCCCAGGCTGGAGTGCATTGGCTTGATTATAGCTCACTGTAGCCTTCAACAGCAGATTTAAGATGGCGGAAGAATGAATCAGTGAGCTTAAAGACAGATACACAGAATTTACACAACCTGTTACAGCAAAAAAAGAAGAAAAAAGACTGAATAAAAATAAACCGACCCTCAGAGACATGTGGGATGCCATCGAGGGCATCGACATACACGTAATGGGGGGGGTCCCAAGAGAGAAGGCCAGGAAAAAAAATCTGAATTATGGCCAAAAACATCCCAAATTTGATGGAAAACATTAATTTCCATATCCAAGAAGTCCAACAAACTCCACACAGGATAAATAAAAAGAGATCCACACTAGACACAATATAGTCAAATTTGCTGAAAAACAAAGACATGCAAAAAATCTTTAAAGAAGGAAAATAAAAGTTCACACACAGGGAACATCAGTACAATCAACAGCTCATTTCCACCTGTAACGATGGAGGCCAGAAGGCATCAGGAACGACATAATTCAAAATGCTGAAACAAAAAAACCTATCAAATAAGAAGGCTATATATCCACCAAAACAATCCTTCAAAACTCACCATCTTTTCAGGTATAGCCTTCCGAGTTGGTGTGAAATGGAATCTTGTGGTTTTGATTAGCATTACCCTAATGACTAACGATACTGAGCCTATTTTCACGTACTTATAAGGCCATTTGAATATCTTTTTGGAACAATATTCATTCGAATACTTTGCCCACTTTCTAAGTTGGGTTATTTGTTTTTATACTGTCAAGTTGTAAGAGTTCTCTGTATATTCTGTATACGAGTCCTTTATGAGACATGATTTGCAAATATTTTCTCCCATTTTATGGATTGTCTTATATATTCTTGACAGAACCTTTGTACCACATAAGTTTTAATTGTGATGTCCAATATACCTATTTTTCTTTTGTTGTTTGTGCTTTTGGTAGCATATCTAAGAAATGACTGCCTAACCCAACGTCACAAAGATATACTCCTATGTTTTTTTCTAAGAGTTTTATAATTTTAGCTCTTTCATTTAGTTCTATGATCCACTTTGAGTTAATTTTCATGTATGGTGTGAGGTAAGGGTCCAACTTCATTCTTTTGCATGCAGGTATCTGTTTGTCTCATCTGTAGTATTTTTGCAACTTCTTGTGAGACTGAACTTACTTCAAAATAAAAGGTAAAAAAATTTTTAAATGATTGAAATCATGCAAAGTATGTTATCTAACCATTGCGGAATTAAATTTAAAAAATCAACAGAAAGAAATTTGGTAAACCTTCAAATATTTGGATTAAAGAAGACTGTTTTAAACAATTCATGAGTAAAAAAAGAAATCACGAGGGAAATTAGAAGATATTTTGAACAGAATGAAAACAAAAACACAACACAGCAGCAACATTTATGGGAGGTAGTTAAGCCAGCATTTAAAGGTAAAGCAGTATGTAAGCTTTAAATGCCTCCACTAGAAAAGATAATTTCAAATCAATAGCTTAAGCTTGATTTAACATCTGTAAATCAATAATATACTATATTAACAGAAAAAAAGCAAAAAGTATGTGATAATCTCAATATACAGAGCAAAAGCATTTGACAAAATCCAACACCTATTTATTAAAAACAACAAAACCAAAAAAAAAAAAAAAAAAAAACCCTCAAACTAGGACTAGAAAGAAACTTCTTTGACCTGATAAAGCACATATATTTTGAAAACACCTGCATCTAACATGCTACTTAATGGGCAAAGACTAAATGTTTTCCCTCTAAGATCAGGAACAAGGCAAGCGTTGCCCACACTCACCATTCGTATTCAGCACAGTACTATAGCTTCTCACTAATCAATAACGGAAAAAACTTTAATTAAAGGTACTCAGACTGAAAAGAAATAAGTAAAACTGTCTCTATTTGCAGATAATAGGATCCTGTATATAGAAAATCTTAAGGAATGCACACACACTACCAGAATTATAAATGAGTTCTGCAAAGTTGCAGGGTATAATATCAATATATAAAATTCAATGATATTTCTATATACTGGCCATGACAACCAAAAAATAAAGAAAATAATTTCACTCATAATAGCACCAAAAAGAATAAAATACATAGAAATAAATTTAACAAAGAACTATAAGATAAAGCAAACCTGCTGAGAGAAATTAAAGAAAATTTAAATAAATGAAGAAGCATTCCTTCTTGTACACCAGGGACTAGAAGACTAAATATTAACACGGCAATTTTCACCAAATTGATACATAGAGTCAACATAAAGTCTATCAAATCCCAGCAGGTTTTGGTGTAGATATTGCCAAGATGACCTAAAAACTTCAAAATAAATGCAAAGGACCCATAAAAGCCAAAACAATTTTGAAAAAGATGAACAAAGTCAGGACTTAAACTTCCTGATTTCTAAAATAACTACAAAGATACTGTAATGAAGACTGAGGTACTGGCAACATGACATTTAGATCAATGGATCAGAAGAAATAAATCCTTACATTAATGGTCAAATGATTTTCAACAGAAGTGCTAAAATAATTCAGTAGAGGAAAATGGTCTTTTTTTCAACAAATGGTGCTGGGACACTTGGATACTCACATGCAAAAAAATAAATTTAGGCTCTTACCTCATGTAATACACTAAAATGATCTCAAAATGAATTACAGATCTAAAGGTAAAAATTTTAAGTATGAAACTCCTGGAAAAAACATAAGAGAAGATCTTTATGACACTGAGTTAAGCAAAGAGTTCTTAAATATGACACCAAAAGCACAAAGATCAATGGATAAACTGGATTTCCAAAATTAAAAACATTTATACTTCAAAAGACATGATTAAGAAAATGAAAATATTTCCTGGGAAAAAATATTTGCAAATCATATCTGATGAGTACTATCTAGGACATATAAAGAATTCTCACAACTCAGTAAGACAACAAGATTAAGAAATGAGCAAATGCATCAAATAGTGGAGAACCTGCAGCCTCGGGGCCACATGTGGCCCTCCAGATCCCCAAGTGTGGCCCCTCGACCAATTTATCCTTTATGTAAAGGATTTGTTCTGTGAAGTTCAGATTCTGTCAAAAGGCCGCATTCAACGATACAGAAGGGCACATGTGGCCCCAAGGCCGCAGGTTCCCCACCCCTGAATCATTGGCCAATGAGCACCTAAAACAATGATCAACATAATTAGCCGTCAGGGAAATGCAAACCAAACTACAATGAGATACCACTGCACACCCACTAGGATGGCTATACTAACAGGTATTAGTGAGGACACAGAAACACTGGAATCCTCAATCCACTGCTGGTAGGACTGTAAAATACTGCAGTGACTTTAGAAAACTATCTGGCAGTTTCTTAACAAGTTAGACAGAGTTACCCAATGACCTAGCAATTCCACTCCTGGGGGGAAATGAAAACACATGTCCATACAAAGGGTTGTACATAAATGTTCATAACAGCATGACTCATAATAGCTCCAATCTGGAAACAATCCAAATAGTCATCAACTGATTAACAAATAAACAAAATGTGATAGACCCATACAATAGAATATTATTCAGCAATAAAAATCAATGAACTACTGATACATGCTACCACATGGAAAAACCTCAAAAACATTATGCTAAGTGACAGTAGCCTGATGCAAAAAGACTACATATTTTATGACTGCATTTATTTGAAATGTTCAGAAAAGGCAAATCCATGGAGATAAAAAGCAGGTTAGTGGTGGCCTGGGCCTGGGAATGGAAGCAAAGACTATCAGCAAACAGGCACAAGATATCTTTTGGGGTGATGGGAATATTCTAAAACTGGCCTATGGTGATAGTTGCACAACTTTATAAATTTACAAAAAATCGTTGAACTGCATATTTAAAATGGGTGACTTTTAATGGGTATATGTGTGTGTATATATGGTGGTGACTACCACAATTTCTGTAACCTACCTACCTACCTCTGGACTTCCCACTACATAAGGAGCCTCTGGAATTTTTAAGTTGACAGTTTTGAGGTTTGGATGTGCTTATCCCTAAGGGTTTATGGAAACTTTCAATGGATCCAAGAGCACAAATGTTTTTAAGAGAAGCAGTGTTCAGACCCAGGTGGTGTGTGAGCCTCTAGGACTCTAAAAACAAACATCAACATATCGGTTTCAGGGAAGCAGCCTTTAATGAACAATAAAGTTCCTTAAGCCCCCAGACTTGCCTGTCCTTCCCTGACTTACATATCTTTCTGTTAAACATGAAACTTGGCTTTAAAAAAACCAGGATATTGTGGCCCATGTTGGGATCATGAACAGCCAAAGCAGCGTAGGTTAGTGGCTCTAACTCGTTCAAAGGGAATGTTTTCCAGGACCACCAAATTTTTCAAAATCCACCAGAAAAAATCCCCAAGGAAAAATTTATCTGATTTCTTTCAGATTCTTTGTATTTCATTCAATAAGGTAGTGAAAACTTTTTTTATCTAACTATATCATAAAATATTTATTTCAATTACATTCAATCTTCATCTCATAAAATATGTACTATTTTCTTTTTCCCCAACAATTGGAAAAATTTAAAGTTACCATAAAATTATTTTAGATGTTAGTTTTACAGTGTTCAAGGAAGCATAGGGCTTATCAAAATTCTTTTGGGGAGGGACACAAAAATGTTTAAAGATGATAATTTAAACTTGAATAATCCTGGTCAACCCAAGACCTAATTCCTGGCGGCTACGCTGCAGGAACTCAGCCTGGGGTACAATTTCTGGGGGAAAAAAGACTTCAGATGATGGCAATTATCACACGTGCCTGGGGGGAGAGCCAACGGGGTGGGGCCAGTCAGGCCTCACATCCCCTTCTCCCCAGTTCTCTCACAGGCCTCAAAAGCAAAGCTGCTACAAGAAAGTATTTGAAAAGGGATTTTCTGAACTGATGGGTCAACTCAAAAGATTTCCTTTCATTCAAGTAAAATGGCTGTCACCCCTCCTTCGTTGCCAAGTACACATGGGACGGACACACACACACACACACATACACACACACTCACACACAAGAGGAAAAGCATTCACCATAAGTTACCTTGGACTAAGTCACTGATCATTTTCAAGACTAAGTCTTGAACATTCTCCAGTACTAGCAAAATTCCTCTTCAAGAGCAGACTTTGCTCTGAATCTGAAGCAACAATTCAGGGCAAACTATATCCAGCTCATTCCAAAGTCACTTGCAGAGGTACATACTGGTTAACCATACTAATAAAGCTCACATATCTAACCAAATTCCTCCCAAAACACGATGTGGTGTGCCAGGTTTATGTTTAGAGGCTGGTGTGCAAGGCCAGGTAACAGGCAGAAAACCAGTGGTTTTTTGGGACTCATGAGCCCTGTGCAGAACCACTCACTGTGGTAGGAACAGGAAGAATGACCTGCACAGCCCCCACCTGCTCCTAAGGTGGCTCTACATCCAAAACACGGGGTAGAACATTACAAAATGGTGGGGCTTTTATTTTTTTTAAATTTTTTTTCCTTCTGTTTCTAAAAGCTCTTCATAGAAAATGTGAAAAATACATAAAGTATACAGAAGGAATTGAAAATAATTTATAATCATCCTACCAACTAAAATTTTTAGAATCTTTACACTCAAAGGTGTGCACACAAGCATCGATTCCTTAAATGGAACCCTACTCTGTACAACAAGGCATTGTATTGTGATTAAGTCTTCATGACAATCTCCCCAAACTGACAAAAAAGAGATAAATATTTTAGTCATTTTCATGTTTGTTCAGCCAACACTGATTTGCTTCCCTTTTCCCATTTATTTGCTATTGTTTTTAACCCTGTAAGATGTCAGTGGGTATTTCCTAAGAATAATGATATTCTGTCAACCACAGCACAGTTATCACAATCAAAAAGTGAGACTCATGCAATACCGTTATCTAATGTACAGACCTTATCCCAAGTTCAAGGGCTTTCTGTTTGCCTGATTCCCTCCCATCTCCCCGGTGGATAGTAAATAAATAATATCTTGCACCCAGCAGTTTCTAGGAAATGAATGGACGACGGTGGAAAAACTGTTCCCAAAAGGAAAACCCAAAAGAGTGGTGAATGGTTTTTGGGCGGCCAAACCAACAGATGATCATCCACTGCACCTGCAGAAACAGAAGCTCCAGGAGTTAAGCCAGAGAATCCCAACTGTTAACAAGATTCCCAGGTGATGCAGATTCACAGCCAGGTTTAAGAATCACTATCTGGGCATTAGATATGACCAGACACAAACACATTTCCTCAAAAGCTGTTTTCCAGATCTGTCTTTCACAAGAGAAGAAGGGAAAGTGTTGCATGCGACGGAACTGGGGACAGATGGGTCAGACCTGGGTCGTGCTCTGGCAGAGCACACAGTCTAGGGGATAACAGACATGCTCATAGGGAACAAGTGCCATGCTATGTACAAAGGGAGGGAACTCACAAGCCTTGGTCCCATGCCATCAGCTCACACTTGTGGGGTGTGACCAAGAACCAAGACTACATTGAGCCTGGGCACCTGGGATCTTGTGAATTTCCAAAGTTACCCCAAATCTCAGACAACAAACATACATCCAATGATCAAACCCTGTCAACTTGCTATTCTCCCTACTGTGCAGATGAAGAAATCAGAGCTCTGAGAGAAGTTACTCACTTGGCCAAGGTCACAGAGCTAGTCGGTAGTGGGGCTGGGATCAATCCCAGGCTTTTTATTCCCAAGTCCTATCTTGAACTGTAGAGCACTATCTGGCCTCAGGAAGGAAAAGTAAGGATGACAACAATGACAATGAGGATGATGATGATAACTAATACTTTCTGAGTGCTTACCATGTATCAGGCTCAGACTAAGTCCTTTCCATAACTTTATTTAATGCTCTTAACCACCTCCTAAAGTAAGAACTTTTAGCATTCTCATTTTACAGGTGAGGAAATTGAGGCCCTGAGAGGTGCAGTGATGAAGCCAAGGACACAGAGGTAGCAAGAGGCAGAGCTTTGGATCTAGGCCATGTGGCCTATGTTCTTAACCACAACATGATGTTGCTTCTTATATAAGAGGAATGATACCCTAGGCCAAGGGAGCAGGGAAGTGGGTCTGCCAGGCTTCCTAGAGTCCCCCTTTTATGAGGACTGTGCATGTATGCAGGCCCAGGTGAGATGGCCATGCTTACTGTCTAGCCACAGCTCACCAGATGAGAGGTGGCCACCTGGCCAAAGCTGGGCCAATCAGATCCCCCATCCTGGGAGGCAGATAGTCAGTCAAGTCTCAAGTCTTTGCCTATGGCTAGGAACTGGAGATTCCATAAAAAGGAAGGAGCTATGGGACAGCCAAATGCCTGGAGAAACCCAGGGAAGGAAGGAAGCAGAGAGAAGAGGCAGAGATGGAAAATGGAGAACAGAAAATCATCTGGGCCCAGAGCATCAGGAGCCAATGCCTGTCCTAGGTTTCAGGAGGCATCTCAAAATGCTTCAGGCTTGGGTGGGTCTGACATGGGTTTCTGTTATTTTCAACCAAAAGAACCTAGGCTAAGAATCTCCCACCTGGCTCCCTCTCTGGCGCCACCTCCTGCCATTCTCCGCTTCCCTCACTGCCCTCCTTGTACTTCACGGAACGTGCTCTGCAAGCTCCAGCCCCAGAGCCTTTGCATCTGTGGTTCTGTCTGGAATATGCCCTCCCAGACGTTCTGTGGCAGGCTCTGTATCTCTCAGGCATGGACTCAATGGTCGTCTCTTCCGAAGCCTGCCCTGATCACCTCTGCCACAACAGTAGCCTCGGTCGCTCTCTAGCCTTCAAAGCACATGTCACTACTTAACATTACCTTATTTATCTGTCTGTTTAGTGTCCCCTTTCCCTCTAAAATGTCAGTTTCAAGAGCATGGGGACCGTGTCTGTCCTGGGCCCTGCTGTAGCCCTAGCACTTATGTGCCATGTTGGTACTCAGGGAATACCTGAGTGATATCTGCCCACACGAACCGTAAGCTCACCTCCTGGGACCCTTATCCTTGCCCTCACAAACAGAGAAAGGAACAATGAAGTGTTTATTATGTACCAACCACTCTTCTAAGCACTTTACATTAATCCACTAACTTAATCCTCACAAAAACATAGGGTAAGTGCTATTATTATCCCATTTTATGGAAGATGAAACTGAGGCACAGAGAGATGAAGTTACTTGCCAAGCCAGCCAGAAGGGGCAAAGCTGGGATGTGAAGCCGGCAGTCTGACTCCAAGCACCATGCTACACAGGCCAGCAACCAGTGCCACCGATCCAGCAGCTGGCCCTGAGGCTGCCTTCCCCAGATTTTCGCTCTTTGCACCAGCTCTTTGCCAACTTCCCTCAGCGCCACTGCAGGGCTTTCCTCCCCACCCCCGATATTAATTAATGGCCCCAGAACACTGCCCACTGCTGCTTGAACTCAAGTTATTGTGCTTGATGCCAGCTTCTTCCCTGGTTTGGCCCAGCCATGGGGACAGATGCGTCATTCATGACACTGCCACTATGGATTTCTTAAGGAAATTCAAAAAATCCTGGTCCCTGCCTAACCAGGTCCCCATGGAGGAGAACTTGAAGGATAAAACATCTGAGACATCCACGCCTACCAACAACCTCCACTGGCATTTAACATTGTCATGGAAGTCCTGGCCAGGGCAGAGGCAAGGGGACAGGCCTGAAACATAGAACTTCAGCATAGGAACAATAAAAATGACTATTACTAGTAGACAAAAGGAAGATTTGCCAAGAAACGGCAGGCAAAGCTGCTGAAGATATATTACAGATAAGGAGGCTGGTTATTAAATAAATCCACACTATTACAAGCCAGGCTCTACCTCATCCGAGTTGCACAGTGTCAAGCAAGCAATGTCACCTCTTTGCACTTCAGTTTCCTCACCGTGAATGTGAGTATTATTAACCTTTTCACTGAGCTATGGAAGGGCACTGAAAAGTAAACATCAAAACACTCAGACCAGGGCCTGGTCATACTAAGCTTTTCATAACAGTGGGAAAGAATGAATTATTCAGTCAATGGTACAGGGCCAACTCCCTAACTACTAGCGTGGAGGGAGTTACATCTTTTTCTCACACCCAATGCCAAAATAAATTTCAGATGCTGGAGGTAAAAAATAAGGCCATAAAATAACTAGGAAGAAAATATAATATTTATCTTATCCTAAATTAAAGACCAAAGCATAAATAAAACAAACAAAACAAAAAACCACCAAGGAAAAATTAATAGCTCCAACTACATAAAAATTTAAAAGCCTCAGTATGTTTAATAACAAAAAATTTAAAAAGGTAAAAAATTTAGAAATTTGCAACATACAACAAAATGATTCATATCTCCAATATGTAAAAATCTTCTATAAATCAATAAATAAAAATACCCTCATTATTATTGCTAAAATAATTAGCAAGGAAATACATATGATTAATAAACATAAACATATGATTAATAAACATAAAAATGCAACAAAATTCACCAGAAATCAAATAAATGAAAATTATTGGTTGCTTTTTGGTTGCCAAAGCAGCAAAGATGAAGAAGCATTCTGAGCCCAGTGTTGGTGAGGATCTGGGAAAATCGGGACTCCTGCTCAGGCTAACAGGACTCGGTACTGACAGGACCTTTCGAGAATACAAGTTACCAATAAAAAATCACAAGTCTTTAAAAATATACACTGTTTCAGTAACTGCAACTCTAGGACTTTGTCCTAAGAAAAATCTAAGCAAACAAAGATATTTGTGTATGAGATGCTCAGAGCTACAATAATGAAAGCTAGGAACAACCAGTATGTTCAAAAGCAGGGAACTGATAGAAAAGGAACACAGTCATTAAAAAGAATGTCATCCAGGGATGGGGCATCTGCAGCCTCAAGGCCACATGTGGCCCTCCAGGTGCCCAAGTGCGGCCCCTTGACTGAATCCAAATTTTATAGAACAAATCCTTTTAATAGAGAGATTTATTGTGTGAAGTTTGGATTTGGTCAAAAGCCCTCACTCAAGGATCCAGAAGGCCACATGTGGCCCCAAGATCTAGTAGACCTTAACCCACTGTCAAGGGAGGATCTCCTATGAAAAGAAAGTGCAAGCTGCAGGACAATATACTTAGAGAGCATGTCTGTAAAACAGCTGTGCACATACAGATGTGTAACAAAAATAGCTAACACATAGCAGGGCTTGGCTCTGGGGCAGTAGGAGTGGGGTTGCCTATAGTCCCAGCTACTTGGGAGGCTGAGGCAGGATGGCTTGAGCCCTGGAGTTCGAGGTTGCAGTGAGCCATGATCATGCTACTGCACTCCAAGTAGGGCGACAAAGCCCCATCTCTTAAAAAAAAAAAAAAGGTAATGTGAATATAGATGGTCCCTGACTTAGAGATGATTCAACTTGTACTTTGAAATTTGATCTTTTCCTGGGCTATTGATGTATGGTACATGAGATATTCCAACATGTGATGATAAAATAAGTTTTGTGTTAGATGATTTTGCCCAACTACAGGCTAATGTAAGTGTTCTGAGCACACTTAAGGTAGGGTAGGCTAAGCTATGACATTCGGTAGGTTAGGGCTATTAAATGCATTTTCGACATCCAATAATTTCAACTTACAATGGGTTTATCGGGACATAACTGCATCATAAGTCAAGGGGCGCACCTGTACCTATCACAGGCCAGGCACTACTCTGACTTTTACATACATTAACGTAGTAAATCCTTACAAGCCTATGAGGTTGAGACCATCATCACCATTTTATAGGCGAGGAAACCAAGGCAGAGAGAGAGATTAAATAAAGGCCCAAGTTCACAATCGGTAAAGAGCAAAACTGGGATTTGAACCTAGGCACGCTGGTACTTAACAAAAACAATCCACTGCACAAACTGAGACCTGTCCCTCTGCACAGGAACCGGGGGAAGGCCAGGCCACAGGCCAAGACGGTAAAGCGGGACTCTGATGCTATATTCCACATACTGCTCCACTGTTTGAGCTGTTCACAACCAGCATGTGGCTTCTGTAAGTTTTAAATCAATAAAGATTAAAAATAAAATAAAAATCAATAAAGATTTTTTAAAACAGAATTTTTAAAAATCCTTGTCATGAGGCTTAAATGCAAGCAGGAACAGGAGATGATCAGTGTCCATCGGTGCCACCGAGGGGTGAATGGTGAGCAGGGGCAGGACCGAACTCACGGGAGCCACATGCAGGCAAAGAGAGGGTCACACCTCTCTTGGAGGACGCCAAATAAAGTTATCTGGCTGGCCGAGGTATCACCTAGGACACACACCCTGTGGGGGGTGAGTGCTTGAGAAGGTGATAAAGAGTTGATGGGTGAGAAGACTTTTGGCCCAATCAGTTAAGCAGGCTCGGGAGCTCAAAGTCCAGGGACTGTATACACCTTATCTGGGCCTTATGTGTCAGCAATCGAAAAGTCCCTGTGTTCTGCCCTGTAATAAAAGGCGTGTCAGGATCTAGGCTAGTGGGGATGGTGGAGAGGCCACCGATGTGGACCTGATCCCCTCCTGACTTCGTAAATGTAGGACGCTGACATTCAGCTCTTCCTGGGCAGACTGTGGGTCGGGCTGCCCAGGTTCTAACTCCAACCAACTATGCGACAAGGATCAAGGGCTTCACTTCTCTGGGTCTCAGTTTCCTCATCTGTGAAATGGGAAATAAAAGTCTACTGCAATGAGAGCTAAATAAGACATTTATATCATAGAGGACCTCAGCCCACGTAAGAGGGGACTGGGGTTACTACAACATTTCCACTATAACAACCTGGAGTCCAAAGCCTGAACCTCCCCGAGAATCTTTCGCCCCACTCACCCGCTCTGACCAATCCCCGGGCAAGCTCTGCGGGGCCACGCTCTTCTCGGAAGCACTACCACCATCGCTCTCATCGGCGCTTCGCCTCTCTCCTCACCCCGGCACAGGCTGCCTCCCTCGTGGCCCCACTTCCGCTCCCGCCTCTTCAATCTATGCTCCTCACGGAAGCCAGAGGCAACGGGAGAGGTGACGCTCAGAATGAAACCCCAACTCTGGGGTTTCATTCATTCATTTCATTTCAGGGCTCCCCGCCTACGACGCTCCCACTGCGCCGGCTGCCCTGCCGCTTCCTGACGCACCAAACTCGTTTCTGCCTCAGGGCCTCAGCACTTGCTGTTCCTTCTGTCGGGAAAGCTCTTCCCCAGATCTGTCACAAGGCTGGCACCTTTGTGCCATTTCAGTCTCGGCTGCTGTGTCACCACCCTGGGGAAGCTCTCCCCCAACCCCCTCAGTTGTCCAACCTCCCACAACCCCCCTCTCCCTTCCAGGTGTGTCTCTCTCACCACTCTGCTTCAATGACTTCATGACTTTATTCATCCCCATCTGGAATTATCTTATTAATTTGTTTACCTCTTGATTGCCTGTGTCCCTCAACCTGAACAATAAACTCTGGGAGGACGTGCTCTGTCCCCAGCACTTCAAACATATGTGATGTTCGATAAATATTTGCTGGATGAGTCAACAATGAAATGAATTAATGAACTGCACATCATGACACAATAAATCTTCTCCCCCCAGAAGGAATAAATGTGTTGTAATCTCCAAGAGCAAAGAAGGCCCTTAGATATCGTGCAATGTAATTTGTGCCTGACTCCAAAGCATCAAAATGATGTCAAGCGAGCTGCTGCTCTAAAGAATTGATGACCCAGACAACAGAGGCTGGGGTCAGAGCTTGCCCCTGGCCAGGCTACTAGAAGGACTCGCCTCTCCACTGGAGCAGAGCCCTTTATTGTTCTTTTGTCTAGGAATGGCGCTTCAGATCAGAAGAAATCCAAACGCTCAAAAACCTCTTGCCCCAAGCACAAAAGGCTTAATCCCCTGGCATGAAGCAGGAACTCTCCAAAGGCTGTAAGGTCTGAAAATACATGGCCGGGGAAAAAGAGAGAGAGGGAAAAAAATGGAAATGTCAACAGTCTAGAGTCGTCCCTCCCTGGTAACCCTGACTGACAAACACGTACAAGGCCCCACCTGGTCAAAGGTAAAGCCTGAAGCAGCCGTGCCTACACAATGAGATGACTGGGACCAGTTCATCTGCTTGTTCCCAAGCCCAGGTCAGGACGTAAGCAGGAGCAGAGACCCGTAAATGTTGAATGAACGAACACACAAAGATTTGAATCGCAGAAGGAAAAATCAGCAGATTAGAAACCACCAGCCCGACTGTTTAATACTCCTTTCTAATGTAAACAAAAGTTCAAAAGAGTAAGTACCCTCAGGACAACTGAATAATAGATGAGGGGAAGTTTCTCTCTAGAGGAATATTCCAGCTAATAAACGAAGAGGTGGATAGAATTACAATATCTTAGTTTGTGCAAACCCCAAATGAAATAATGGATCTAAGCAACAGTCACCCATGGCCACTATACATACAGAACACAACAAGGAGCCACAGGCTTCATACACCTCTTAAGGGACATGCAATAATACCTAGGAAAGTATCTGGCCCTTCCTGCCACACACACACAAAAAAGTGTGTGTGGGGCTATACATCTCAAACCTGAACCTCACCTGGTCTCTAAATCCAACTACCCATTTACAGGGAAAACAGGGATAGAGCAAGAAGTTAAACAATGCAACAAGGATACAATCAGTCAGATCTAGACCTGATCACACACAGGACAAGTGACATGGCTTTTCTCAACAAACAAACTGTAAGAAAAAAAACAAAAGAGGGAAGGAGAGAGCATAGACTAAATGAGACTTAACAGGCATATGAACCAAGTCCAGTGATGGCCCCTGTCGGGTTCTTATTGGAATAAACCACTTCTAGAAAGATATTTATGAGATGATCTAAAATGTTAACACTGACTGCATGATGTAAGTAATTATTTTAATCATGACAATAGTCCTGTCATTGCGTCTTTAAAGAATCCTTATATTTTACAGAAACTCAGCTACTTAGCTTTAAAATAATCCAGTGAGGGGGTGGAGGTGGGCTGTGGCAGATAGAGATAAAACCAGAGTGGTCGTGAGTTAATAAGAGTTAAAGCAATTTACTTTTTTTAAAAGGTGTCTAGAAGCGATTACAAACATAGGGTGACTCTGAGAAGATGGGCTGTGATTGCTACCACTACCAAGTGCTTGGTCAGACCATGTCCTCCTCCTGCTCAGAACCCTCCTGCGGCTCCCTCTCACTCTGGGTAAAGCCAGAAGTCCTCCCTGCGGCCCACAAGGCCCCTCACAATCTGCCCCATCCCTCTCTCCTCTCAGTCCCTGCTGACCACTCTTCAAGCACGCCAGGCACCCTCTCACCTCAAGGCCTTTGTGCTGGCCCTTCCCTCTGCCCCAAACGCTGTTCCCCCAGACACCTGCATGACTCCTTCATGCCCCTCCTTCACTTCCGCTCAAATGTCACTTCATTAAAATGGCCTTCCCTGAGCACCTCGTCTGAAATGGCATGCAAGCTATTTACTCTCACTCCATGCATCCTCCTTTATCTTTCTTCACACCTCTTATTTCTGACTTACTATAAACTTGTTTACTATTTATCTCCCCTTTTATAACATAAGCTCTGCAAGGGTAGGCACTTAGTTTTGTCCATTATTGTCCTCCTGGCTCCCAGAATAGTGCCTGCACAAAACAGGTGCTCAATCAGTGCTGTGTAAGAAATCAAAGAATCAAAAGCGGAATCATCCAGAGGTCGTGTCCTGCTGTCTGGCCGCTCCTTTAAGCTCCATTTTTTGGGTACATCTGGGATCAAAAAGCTATGGCAGAGTGGGTAGAACAGGTACAGTCATATATCTGTACAAATGCCCCCAAACTTAGGACTGTTCCAAAGAAGAGAGAATCACTTTGAGCTGAGGGTACACAAGGAGGCATCGTGAAGTTGTGGGGAGGGTAGACAGGGGAGAGGAGACAACCAAGGAAAGGATGACATGAAATCATAAACCTTTCATTAGGTTAAACAGCTTACTACCCCAGGATTAGGAACCACAGTATATAAAGAACACCTACAAAGCAATAAGTAAAAGAAGCAAGAATGATGAACAAGCAATATGCAGAAGAAGAAACATGAATAAGAAGATATTCTACCTTACTAGTCTTTAGGGAAACAAATTAACCACAATGAGATTTCATTTCATATCCATTAGGCAAAAATAAAAAAGCTTTACAAAACCAAGTGTGACGAGGATATAGGATAATAGGAACCCTTACACATTCTTGGTGAGAATGTTTATAGAGAACAGTTTGGCGATATTTGGCAAAGTTAAAGATGATCACATCCTACAACCCCAAATCTCATGTCTAGTACATACCCAAAGGAAATCCCTGTCCACGTATACCAGGAAATACGTGTAACAGCATTCATAGCAACCTGTGAACGGCAAAAAAAAAAAAAAATCTAAAAACAAAACGTCCATTGGCATGGAAATGACCAAAACAAAAATGTGGCATATTTGACCAGTGGAATATTACATGACAGTAAAAAAAAAAATAAATGAACTACAGCTATACCAAACAATCTGGATCAATCTTAGAATCGTAATAATAAGTGAAAAATGCCAGTCTCAGAAGACTATATACAGTATCTCAATTTACAGAGTTCAAAAATCATTATTTTTAAGACAAAGAATGATAAACAAAAAATTCAACATGGTGGTCACCTCTGGGAGCACAGACAGGAGAGTGAATGGGAATATCACATAAGTTATTGGTAATGTTCCAGTTCTTGGGTAAATAGTAGGCTAATATACGCTCGTTATGACAGACACTTTTGCATGGGCCAGAAATGCCAGTGTATCATACACCAAGGATTATGACTGATCCAATTCTGTGTGCCTAAAGGCCACCTTTAAAAAACTTAATACACTTGGAAATAGGTGAAGAAGAACATATACCAAGTTACTGACATATGGGACCAACGAGGCAGGAAGTGGGAGTGGAGGGGATGGAGCAGTAAGTGGTTTCTCTTTCATGTCTTACTCTGCTGTCATTTACACATTCATTTCAACAAGAAACGTTTCCTGAAATAAATAAAACTGAGCAGTATAGTGATGTTCAGCACATGGCCTCCAGAGCCAGACCAGCAGAGACAGTGTCTCATCTCCTCTACGCCCTTGCGGGAGGACATGTGGCAAGATATTCAACCTCTCAGTGCGTCTGTTTCTGCATCTGAGAAAAGGAGATGATAAAAGTGTCTCCTGCGTAGGGCCATTGTGAGGAGTCAACAAGTTGCCTCATGAAAAGTATTCATGACAGTTCCTCTACACAGGTAAGCCCTTAATGAGACTGGCTACTCTTCTTATCATTAGTCTAATTTCAACCATCAACATGAGTGATAGGAGCTGAGCAATTATCTGGTCAAGGCCTACGAATGTTGCTGGTCAGTTTAACCCCCAGACGCGTTCGCTTCTGTGACGCTTGCAGCCTTTGTGATAAGCCCAGCGCCCTGCCCAGCCTACGAACTTACTAAATAGTTGATAAATGAATGCGTACTGCCACTGTTTACCCACCACTTCTGTGGCTGTCTGAATAGACCGTTTGTAGGGACCTATCCCACATGTCTTTTCTCCCTCTTCTTCCTTATTGGCCCTTTGTTCAGGGTGGCAATGAACCCAGCTGGAAGACTGTCATCTACATATTCAATTCAGCAAGAAATGTTTCCTAAAATAAATAAAACCAAAGCAGTATAGCCAAATGGTTTCGTACGTGGCCTCCCAAGCCAGACCAGCAGACTCCCTTTTTCCCAGACTTCTGTGCAGCAAAGGTGGTTATGTCACAAAGTTCTAGCCAAAGAGACACAAGCAGAAGTCCACTAAGAATTTCAAGGAAGGCCGTGGTTTCCTGACAGTGGTGCCGTCTCTTTTCCTCAGAGCCTTGCTTCCTCCTGCCTATTACAAGAATATCAGGCTGGAGGTGGAACAGCCGTCTTACGATTATGAGGCTAAGGTTGGCAAGGCAGATAAAGAGGAGCCCGGGGCACCGGAGAGATGGTGAGCTGCACACCACCTCAACCTGCTGAGCTCTGCACTTCTCCTCATGTGAGAAAATGAACCCTGTGGTAGCCAATAGCCAAAGATGGCCCCCAATGGACTACACCTCATGGAACTCAAGTCTTACATCATCCCTCCCACATTGGATCTGGGCTGACTCTGTGACTCACCTAACAGAATGAGGCAGAAGTGATGCAGGGCCAGTTCTAGACCTATGTCTTAAGAAGGCTCAAAAAGCCCTGGGCTGCCATGTTGTAAGTCCAGCTACTGGGTAGCAAGGCTACATGGAAGGAGAGGTCCTGAGATTATGGATTGACAGGGGCCCAGCCATCCTCAAGGTGCCATTTGAGTCAAACCATCTTGAATGCTCCAGTCCCATCTACCATATGCAGCCATATAAGAGAATCTGAGCAAGATCAGCAGAAGAGCCATCCAGCTGAGCCTCAGTCTACCACAGATTCATGAGAAATATTAATAAACTGTTGTCAGTTTAAGGCCTTAAGTTCAGGGGTGGCTTGTTGTGCAGCAATAAACAACTAGAACAAACCCCTATCTGGGTAAACTACTGTACAAGTTTCATGAAGACAAACATGTTCCCTAACTAAAGTGCCACCTAAAAAAGAAATTAATCACAAATCCCACTAAAAGTCTCTTGCACATTCAGATTTCCAACAAAGATTGTTAATATTCCTGTCCTGGTATACATGGACAGGAATTTCCTCTGGGTATGTACTAGACATGAGATTTTTGGGTTGTAGGATGTGATCATCTTTAACTTTGCTAACTGCCAAACTGTTCTCTGTAAACATTCTCACCAAGGATGTATAAGAGTTCCTATTATCCTACGTCCTTGTCACACTTGGTTTTGTAAAGCTTTTTTATTTTTGCCTGATAGATATGAAATGAACCTTTCCTTTCTCTATTTTGTAATAAGTACCCATTAAACACAATGAATCTGTATAAGGGTGATGAATCTATTAATCATTTTTAAAATTAACAAGCATTTAAAAGTAGATGGTTCAACAGTGTGCTGGACCTGGTGAGAACTCTCAGAAAATACATCTGCTATCTGGACAAGAGGCATCATTATACTAATACTACTTCATATTCATTCTCAGTGGCCTAGAGCTTAAGTTAACAAAGTGGCTGAGCAGGTTGGACGCCTACAGTCTAATTAAAGAAGGCTATCAATAAAAATAATAATTTAGGGTAAAAAATCGAGAAAAACAAAGGCAATACATATCAGTGATGCCCTGGCCAAACAAATTATGAAACACCCACACCACTGTGTATTATTCAGCCATTTAAAAGAACAAACTTGAGCACTACTCAGGAACTCACAGAGGCATTTCTACACAGCATTGCTATGTGAGAAAAGCAAGATGCAGGAAAATGAGGGTAATATTATCCCTTATAGGATAATATTTCCCCCTACAGAATTATTTAACCATGGAGAAAAACGTGGAAAGATACATGCAGTACTTGATTGTTACCACGGGTGAAGGACGGTGGGAGGATGCCGACACAGGGCTGGAACGGACAGGAGGGGGAGGAGAGAGGGAGCCCACAAAAAAGGGACAGACTGAAAATATGCAAAGGGGGCTTGACATCAATTCATAAAAATAATCTAGTGCTTTCTATGCACTAGACACAGCACTGAGTCACCTGGTCTCACTTTAACGTCTCATTTAATGCAGGTACTATTAATTATCCCTATTTTCCAGATAAGGAAACGGCGGCCGGAGAAGATAAGTACTGTGCCCAGGGCTTAGGCAGTGCCGGGGCTCGAGCATTATACAAAATGGCCTCCCAGAAGGGTCCTCAACTCAGTCCCAAAACTACTGCACTCGGAGTTCAAAGGACACAGTTAAATGTTGTAGGAACAGGCCGGGTGCAGTGGCTTGTAATTCCAGCACTTTGGGAGGCTGAGGTGGGAGGATTGCTTGAGGCCAGGATTCAAGACCAGCCTGGGAAGAAAAGAAAAAAAAAAAAAAGAGACCAGCTTGGGCAACATAGAGAGACCCCTGTCTCTACAAAAAATAAGAAAAATGAGTCAGGTTTGCTGGTGCTATTTGGGAGGCTGAGGCAGGAGGATTGCTTGAGCCTAGGAGTTTGAGTGAGCTATGATTACACTACTGCACTCCAGCCTGGGCAACAGAGCAAGACCCTGTCTCAAAAAAAAAAAAAAAAAAGAAAAAGAAAAAGAAAAAAAATGTTGTAGAAACAGTTTGTCCAACACTTAGCACATTCTTAAAATAGCAGCAGGCCCTGATGTGCAATGATGTGTGCCGCGGCAGCACGAAGCGTCAGCAGCTCGGTCCTCGGTTCTCATGCTGCTGGGAGAAAGCCGAGAGGGCCAATGACCTCACTCCATGGAGCCTGGGGAAGCCCTGCCCAGGATATTTTTACAGAATCAATTGCTGACACCAGGAGCTAGAAAACAGATAACGACGTGTCAGCTATTACACAGTCAGACCCTTTGAGCTCACCATTTAATTAAAACTTGTTCAGCCCCAAAGCAAGAATTATTCCCTATTAAAGCAGGGGCGAAGGATAAACTATGCCTGGCTAGTTAATTCCTATTTCCCAGGCATTCCCCGGCCTCCCCCTGCAGGGAAGCCAAGCGGGGCCTGGAGAAACACATGAGAAACGTGTATACGGGTGGTGTCGTCCACAGCCCTCCCCACCTGAATTAACCTGATATCCTCCAAGTTTACTAGGGCCAAGGCCTTCTGTCCCATGCCACATGTACCCAGGCTGCTCAGATGAGTCACTGCTAGGGCCCAGGCTCCACAGACTCAAGGGGCTGAGGCACAGGAAGCCCAGAGGCTGACGCCGCAGGCAGGCCCCAAGAACTGCCGAGTGACCAAGGGGAAGCATGTGCACACGCCACCTCACCCACCGCCACGGGCTCCTGGACACGCTGACATTCTACTGAAACCCCACATGGGGCTGGCCACCCAACCCCAGACAACGTTGCACCTTATATCACAAATTCATTCACAAAATAATTTAGCCCACACCTGACTCATGCCAGGAACTATTCTAAAGGACGGACAAACAAGTGCCTGTGCTTCCATGGAGCCCGTAGTTCGGGAACCAGTAATAAACCAGTATGTCAAGTGGTAATAAACGCTATAAAGAAAAATAAAGCAGAGGAAAGGGCTAGAGAGATGGAGAAAGTGCTGCTACTTAGTAAGGACAGAGGCCTCACTGAGAAGGTGACATCTGAGCAGAGACCTGAAGGAGGGACGGAGGCAGCTTTGGGGACACTGGGGAAGTTCCAGGCAGAGGGAACAGCCAGGGCATAGCCTCTGCGGGAGGAACAGCAAGAGGCCAGTGTCGCCGGAGTACGGCTCACGGGCGGTTGAGAAGTCAGAGATACAATCAGACAGGGAATATGGGGCTGGGGGTTGGGCTGGGGGCATTTCAGCACCACTCCATGCCCGGGCCCTGAGCGCTTTACATGTATGACTCATTGGGTCCTGCTGCTATTTCCCATTTCGTAAGAAGAGGAAACTGAGGCCCAGAGAGGAAACAGGACTCGCCCGAGACCACGAAGCTCTTCTGTACCAGCCTGGGCTGCCCCGAGCCCCTGGCACAGAAGTTTGCATCCAGGAGCTCAACTAAAGAGTCACCGATTCTGTCTCTTGGGAGACATGTCCTCCATTTCTTCTCACTCCCTCGACACTCCGCCCACTCTCTCTTCACAGTTAGGAGCAGACAGGTAAACATTTCATGGGAGAAGAGGGGGGGAAAAAAGCCAACAGTCTAATTCCCGAAAAGAAGAAACACATTATTAACTTTCTCTACAAGTCACTACCGAAGTTAATAAATATCACTCACCTAAAAGACGCACAGGACACAGCCCTGATCACAAAGCAGGCAGGTGACTGTCGGCTTAGCCCCAGGTGGGCTCCTGTCCCAGGTCTTCCCAAGGTGAAGGCCACCTGCCTAAGCTCTCCAGGCAACCTCGGGTGGTGCCTCCCCCCAGCGCGCCGTGGGTGTCTGGAATGCGGAAACGGGAACCTGCCGTGCCAGCTTCCAACAGCGACTTATTCAACAGCTGCAGGAACACGCTAGCCACCGGAGTTCCCCGAGAGATGCCTGGTCTTCGTGAAAAGGCGCATTCCCAAAGAGGGCTATTTTGCCAACAGTCCCTTTGGGGGAGGGAAAGAAAAGGACTCCTTACTCATCAGACACGTGGTCTGAGGAATCTGAATGGGCTTATGAGAAAGCTCAAAGGTAACAAAGGCGGCTCGCCTGTTATTTCTGTTACTTCGGTTTCAGGAACCCACCACCTGTTCAGTGACAGAGCCAGGGCTGGATCTGTGCCCACAGCATCCCCTGCCCTAAGTGAGCACCTGGCTGCTTCATTCACAACCTCACAATCCAAAGGTGGGCTCCTTTGCCTGTGCGGATGGGGCGCTAGCTCGAAGAGGCAACATAGCTTAATAATTAAACATTGTCCCTGGACTCCTCCCGCCAGCTTTGGAAGCACAACTGAGTGGCTTTGGCTAATAACAACAACAGAATGCTCACTATGCACAAGGTACTTTATAGGAATTCTCTCTTCCTGACCCTCACAGCTACCCTCTCAGGAGGAACTTTTTTTCCTATTTTACAGATGACAAGTTGAACAGAGAAGTCACAGGCTGGCGGTTGCACAGGAAGAAGGTGGTGGGGTTGGGGATTCAACCCAAACAGAGCAGCTCCAGGGTTCCAGCTTTTAACCACTACACTAGATCTGCTCTTAAGAGAGGCAGGTGCCCCCACTGGGCCTCAGTTTTCTCATCTGTAAAATGGGATGAGGGTGAGGAGTCAGTGAGACCTTCATTATGAGCACCAAGCTCTGGCCCACAAAGGTGCTCAATAACTATAGGCTGCAGTCATCACATGCTGCCCTCAGAGCCAGTGAGGTCCGCGCTTGTACCTTCTGAATAGGAAGTAATCAGCTCATGGTCACAGAGCTGAAATTCTGGACAGCTCATGAAGGAAAAAAAAAAAAAAAATCAAGAAAGGCTCTTACCATCTTTCTTTCCATCCATAAAAAAATCAACAGTTCTGAGTCAGGCACTGGACACATTGGTAAACAAGAACCACACAGACCCTGCCCACAGGGAGTCACAGTCCCTGGGTATAAACTGGCACAAAATAGTCAAAGAATAGCAGATATATCACGTCTTGAGCTCGCTATGGGTCAGGTGCTGCAGTGCTCTAAGCGCTTCACGTGCTTTAATGCTTTTGAAATCTCCCAACGACCTAGGAGGACTGTACCATTACCAGCCCCACCTTACAGATATGGAAACTGAGACATGGCGAGGCTAAGTGGCACGCCCGAGGTCACAAAGAGCGACCAAGAGGGATCCAGGACTCAGGCAGGCTGGCTTCAAAGCCCACGCCGCATTCCTCAGCCCCCTTCAGTCTCACACGGCAATGGCTTTACACTGTGGCCATGAGCAGTAGCAACAGGTATCCACTGGCAATTTCAGTCTGCAAAAGGGATGGTCACTTTCGTAGACTGTTGGGGGGACAGTGCAGGATGATTACATGATATTTAATTAATAAGTCACATTTAATATGTGAATAGCAGAGGCCACATTCTTAAGCCTTTACCGCATGCTAGCCACTGGGCGTGAGCACTTGACCTACATCCTTTCTTTTCATCCACACAACCATCCTTGGAGGGGGAAACCGGCCTCTGCGAGGGGGATGGGGGCGGGAGGAGGATCAGAAGCAGACAGAGGTGTGAGATCCCCCTCCCACTCATCTGCAGAAGGGGACTAATAAGAGTACTTATCGCACAGGGTTGCTGGGAGGCTTAAATGGGTCACTGCACGTGAAGCGCCTAGCAGTGTCCAGCACACAGTAGATGTAAATGATCTATTTATAGTAGGTAATGAATTACCTATTTGCTGCTGCTGCTGTTGTTGCTGCTATTATTATTGTTTGCAGCCAAAGGCACACCAATGACATAACTTCCTGACTGAGCTCTCCCAAAGCTGAATCCACACCTCCCTTAAGTTTTTTTCCCCACCCCCCAGCCCCAGGACCCAGCCTAATGCCCTGGGGTTCCACAAGGACTTGCGACTCTCTGGTCAGCACAGGGATGTGACTAATGGGAGGGGCCGAAGGCTTTTCTCCCACATCCAGACCGTGGCTCCTCAGGCCTCCTCTCGCAGCCCGAGTCCCAGCAGATACTCCCATGGACATGCCAAGCCGGGTGCTCTGCCAGCTACACTGCTCAGCTGCTGACCCACGATGCCCACAAGTTCCGCCCACCCAGAGAGCACCCCCACCGTGTGAATCATGCCAAACATCCAGCAAGAGTCCGGGGGTGCCCTTCCCTCTGGGAGCTACTGTGATTTCAAAACTCGTGGCACCAAGATGCAGAAAGCCAAAGAATGACCAACACCAGGCTCCAGGTAAGGTCCCAGTAGGAAGAGGCAGCCTCTTGTCAGGCTTAACAGCAAGGCTGGGTTTGGGGCTACAAGTAGGGCAGGAGGGTTCTACGCTGGTGTCATAGACAATGATGACCCTGTCACTGAAAAACAAGGGTAGAATGCAGTAGGGGGAGGAGGTCCTCACCTCTGACCACCAACCCTTAGGGCAAGAACAAACTGGCCAAATTCCTCATGCTCCTGAAAAAAAGCTGTTAGGCTGAACCTCATTAAATTGCCAATATTCAACCATTCTTGACCCACAAAAAGGCAATTTCAGGTGATTCGACCTAATATAAGCCAGGACACTCACTTGAATAATGCAATGTCAAGAAACTGGTCACCAGCAAGAAACTGGAATGGTGGTGGTTTCTGGGGAAGGGAACCGGGTGCCTTATTTTTGTTGCTGTTAAAAATTTAATCAATCAGTCAACCCTGCAATATCTTCCCATCTCCATCTGAGAAGAGATAAACCTATGCAGGATCCTGAGAGATCTGCAAACTTGTCACCTCTTTAACCTCATCCCTCCCACTCTCCCCTGGCTCGTTCTGCTCAAGGCCACATGGGCCTCCTTGTGAGCTCAATCTCACCAGGCCTCTCACCTCAGGGCCTTTGCACTGGCTGCTGCTCCTGCCCAGACATTCCCACTGTTCACACTCCTCACCTCCTTCAGGTCTGTCCTTGGGCCACCTTCCTAGAGGGGCCATCCCTGGCCACCTTGCCTAAAATTCCAACACCTTCCACACTGATACAGTCATTCGCCACAGAACAGCGTTTCAGTCAACAATGACCACATTTCCAACGGTGGTCCCATAGGATTATAATAGAGCTGAAATTCCTACTGCCCAGTGAGGCTGTTGCCATCATCATAAGGTCTTAGAGCAACATGTTTCTCACCTGTTTGTGGTGACTCTAGTGTAAACGAACCTTCTGCGCTGCCAGCCATATAAAATATAGCATAGCACACGCGATTATGTATGGTACGTCATATTTGATAATAGTAAACTACGTTATTGGTTTATGTATTTACTATATATACACTTTTTATCGTTAGAGTATACTCCTCCTGTTTATAAAAAAAAAAATTAACTGTAAAACAGCTTCACATAGGTCCTTCAGGAGGTACACCAGAAGAAAGCACTGTTACCATAGGAGATGACAGCTCCATGTATATGACTGTACCTCAAGACCTTCCAGTGGGACAAAAATATTAATATGAAGGTGGAAGACAGAGATACTGATGATCCTGACCCTCTGTAGGCCTGGGCTAATGTGTGTGTTTGTGTCTTAGTTTTTAACAAAAAAGTTTAAAAGATAAAGAAAGGCCGGGTACAGTGGCTCACGCCTGTAATCCTAACACTCTGGGAGGCCTAGGCAGAAGGATGGCTTGAGGCCAAGAGTTCGAGACCAGCCAGAGCAAGAGTGAGACCCCCGTCTCTACAAAAAAATAGAAAAAAATTAGCCAGGCCTGGGGGTGCATGCCTATAGTCGCAGCTACTTGGGAGGCTGAGGCAGGAGGATCCCTTGAGCCCAGGAGTTTGAGGCTGCAGTGAGCTATGATGATGCCACTGCACTCTAGACTGGGCCACAGAGAGAGACCCTGTCTCAAAAAAAACAAAAAAAAGTAAAAAAATTTTAAAAATAGAAAGATACTTACAGAATAAGAATATAAAGAAAACACTTTTGTATAGCTATATAGTGTGCTTGTGTTTTAAGCTAAGTGGTAATTATAAAAGTCAGAAAGTTTTTAAAAAGTTAAAAAGTTTATAAAGCAAACAAGTTATAGTAAGCTATGGTTAACTTATTATTGAAGAAAAATATTTTTTATAAATTTAATGTAGCCTAAGTGTACAGTGATGTTCTAGGCCTTCACACTCACTCACTGACTCACGCAGAGCAGCTTCCGGTCCTGCAAGCTCCATTCGCGGTAAGTGCCCTGTGCGGGTGTACTATTCGTTATCTTTTATGCCATATTTTCGCTGTACCTTTTCTATGTTTAGATATACGAATACTTGCCATTGTGTTACAGTTGTTCACGGTATTAGCAACATGCTGTGCAGGTCTGTAGCGCAGGAGCAACAAGCTCTGCCATGGAGCCCAGGTGTGTAGCACACCATGTGCCGTTTAGGTTTGTGTAAGTACGTTCTGTTTGCTCAATGAAATCGCCTAAGGACACATTTCTCAGAACATATCCCCATCTTATGATTGTACTCCATATCCCCTCTCCCTGCTTAATTTCTTCCTTTTAGCACTTACTACCATCGAACACAGTATGCATTTTACTTGTTTATTAACTGAACCCTCAGTGGAATATGAGCCCCAGAAAAGCGAGATGCATTGTTTGCCTTGCTCACTGCTGTGTGCAGCTTGGTGAGCACGTACTGAATGAGTAAGTTTAAAAATCAGGGGCATGGTGTCAGCATTTGGGGTTTGCTGCCCTCAGATCCAACACTGGGAAACACACAAAAATCGGGCTGCCTACACTGAAGACAGTGCTCCCAACATTCCCTCTGTGCTAGACTCACCTTAAAGCCTCTTTCCTTAAAGAACTGCAAAAAGTGCCTTTGAAAGAGAAAAAAGGACAGACATGAAGACGGTGGTGGGGGCAGAAGTTGGAGGAAGCCAGAGGGGCCGCAGGACTTCCCGTCTTCCTCCCTGCAAACCAAGAGCAGAGCGTGGAGCAACAGTGTGCAGTGGAGAAAGCAGCCAATCGTCAGATGGAACAAATGGCACCGACACTCCGGCAGGATCCGACCAGCCAGTGCTCCTGTTCCATCGACCCTCTCTGCCTACTGGGAAGCAAACGATTAGGACAGACCCCAAATGGTCCCCTCCTTTCCTGCCACTTGCACACAAGGATTTCACCACACACTCATTTCCTGTTAAGTTACAGACCCCCAGATAACAAATGCCAACAGGAGCTTCTGCTTGATGCGAACAGGGAGCGCACCCCGGCACACAAAGGAGTTTTAACTGCGGGCTTGATTAGAAATATATGTCATCAGGTCCGAGGCGCTGTCACAAGCTGCATCTTGCCTCTCCCTTCTTTTGTCCAAAGTCAGAACCAAAAGGGGCGCTTTTCCTGCCTCCTGCTGCAGGCGGGCCAAATGCTGGATTCTGGCTGGCGTGGGGCCTTACAAAGACCCATCAGAGGAAGGCCCCGGTGTCAGAGGATCTGTGTACTCCTGTCCTGAGGGGAGGATCAGGCAGGATCTGAGGCCTCTTGTTGAAACAAGTCTTTGGAAAAAATGTGGGAGGGGCCCCACAGTCAGGTGCTGGAGGGAAACAGAGCTCAAGCAGGGGGACCTCAGTAAACTGACTCGGAGGCCAGTGTAGGCTGTGCTCAGAGGAGCCACGGTTACGGCTCTCCACGCTGCCGGATGTCTGCTTCACCAAAGGGGTTTCCAAAGCCTGGGGCCAAGTATTGACTCATATAATAAAGAAAGAAAAAAAATAAAAGCAAACATTTTTATTACATAAATGGACGGGGCAGAGGCAGGGAATTCCCCCACACGTACATTTGAGCTTGAAACGCATAAATGCTGAGTGCAATTTATTGTACTTGTTTTTAACTTTTCATAAGACATTGAAACACATAAAGGTAAAAAGAGGAGTATAATAAGCCCTCATTGCCCAGCTTCAAAAGTTATCCACTCGCGGCCAATCTTATTTCACCCCTTATTCACCCCACACACTTGTGCCCCGGCATCTTCCACCCAACCATATTATTTTGAAGCAAATCCCAGACATCTTAACTGTTCATTCATAGGTATTTTAGAATGTATATCTTAAGGACTTTTTTTTTTTTCAAACAGAACCAAAATGTCATTATCACACCTGAAAAATTAATAAGAATTTCTTAATAATATCAAATATCCAGTTAGTTTTGTTTATTTTAAAGAGAAGGGAAGTGCAGTTTCCAGAATTACAGAAAAAGCCCTGCCCAGAGTGGTGTTCAAGCCTCAGGCCCAAAGAGGCCCCAGGCCTGTTGCGGGCGGAGCCCAGAACAGGAGAGCAGGGACCACATGTGGGGTAGAGAGGCTGGAACTAGTGAGGATGGTCCCGTTTCCCACCATCTGTCTGTCCACAGAGGACCGCAGAGTGAGTGTTTAAGAGCCTCGATTCTGGAGCCAGTGACTCGGGTTTGAATCCCGGCTTTGAGACTCACCAGCTTTGTGACTTGAAATTCTTTGGACCTCAGTTTCCTCACACGAGAGATGGGAATAACAACAGTACCTACCCCATTTAGTTCTAAGGATTAAATGAGATACTGCATGAAAAGCACTCCGAACAGTGCCTAGTACATAACGAGAGCTTGGTGAATGCTGGCTAGTATCATTAATTCAGTCAACAGATACTTATTGAGCATCTTTTACTGTCCAGCAGCAGGAGGTAAGAGTGGTGAATCACCACATGGGGACAGGAACAAACTCAGAATCTCCAGCATTTGTATTGTTTGCAAAGGAGGCCCAGACTCATTCCACCCGAGATGGAGAAGCCTGAACCAGGAGAGTACGTAAAAGTCTAGAAAGACGACCCTTACAGAGTTGATAGGAAAGCACTGTGACATCCCCTCCCCACACCCCAGCCACCTGCAATGTCTCTGGAGCAGAGCAAGGGCAAGGCTCACACACTCAGCTCTGTGGTTGCTGAGCACACAGGAGGACACAGCGCCCACAGGGACCCACAGCCATGAGGGCCAGAGTCAGGAGACACAGGAGAAAAGAGGCTTCATGCCCAAAGAAGCAGTTTAGAAACAAGCTTTCGAACAGGCCGGGCCCTTCCCTGCCTCCCTCACTCTGCCTACCCATCCTCCTCCCAGGTCCCCAAATACCTCTATTTTTCCTGGGAGGTAAGGTCCCTGTTTCCAGCAAACCTGGAGCTTAGTTTAAGGAGTGGATGTGTCAGTCACTCAGGTCTCAAACCAGCAACAACAGAATCCCAGGGACTGATGCTGACAAACTCCAGGAATCCGTTTTGCACAAGTCCTTCCCATGGTTGCACTGCTCAAACTCAGACCCTAGCCCCCTCAAGCCTCCTCTGATGCAGCACACACAACAGAGATTGAAAAGACGGTCCAGAGGTGGACTCCGGACCTAAGCTCAAATTAAGCCCTCACCGCTTTCCGATCCTGAGCAGTGACCTCTCATTGCCGTATCTCAGCTTCCTCATCTGTAAAATGGGAATAATCATAGTTCCTGCCACCAGAGAACACAGGTAACAAACACCAACACTAAGCACAATGCCAGGTACCCAAGGCACCTTTGCTCTTAAGTTAGCTATACTTGCTATGTTTTTTTTTTGAAGAGCCTAAATGACCCAAGAAGCTGCTTCTGATATACGTGCTTCACATCCCTCATCTGTCCTTCTCCACCAATATAAAATAGGGATGGCATGTTTGCTCTATCACTGTGAACTACTACCCTTGGTTTACGTGCGAGTCTCAAAGCCCCAGCCCAGGCTGCCCAATATGGTAGCAGCCATGAGCCACATGTAGCTACTGAGCATATGCAATTGGTGGCTAGTGCAAATTGAGATGTGCTCAAAGTGTAAAATACATGTTGATTCTGAAGACTTTTTTTTTTAAGAGACAGGGTCCTGCTGTGTCACCCAGGCTGGAGTACAGGGGCACAATCAAAGCTCACCACAACCTCAAACCCCTGGACTCAAGCGATCCTCCCGCCTCAGCCTCCCAAGTAGCTGGAACCACAGGAACATGCCACCACGCCTAGCTTGATTATTCTACTTTTTGTAGAGATGGGGTATCGCTTTTGCCTAGGCTGGTCTCAAACTCCTGGGCTCAAGTGATCCTCCTGCCTCAGCCTCCCGAAGTGCTAGGATTACAGGCATGAGCCACTGCTCCTGGCCATGGCCTGTATTTTAAAGACTTAATGTGAAAAAAAGAATGTAAAATATTTCATTAGTAATTTTTACACTGATTACATGTTGACATGGTATTTTGGATTAAATAAAATATATTATTAAAACTAATCCCTCTGTTTCTTTTTAAAATATGGCCACCAGAAAATTTTAGATTACATATGTGGTACTCATCAGTAGCTCAAATTATATTTCTAAGGGACAGCACTGCCATAGACCTTTGAGAACCAGCGTCATTTTCAACTTCATACCCATGTCAGGGTCTAGCTTGGTGCCTGGCACACAGGGTAGACAGAGAAAATGATTCATAGATGGAAGGATCAAAGATGCTCTCCATACTTCCAGTCTTAAAAGCACACACTACTGTCCTCACATGTAACCAGGGCTGCCCTTCATTCAAAATATTTAACAACCTCTAAGGCCCCAGGTGCACCAAATCAACCTGGACATGGGTCATGGTGCTAGAGCAGGGTCCTGGGGTCCTTAAAGGGCCAGGCATCATCATTTTAGTTGCTGGGTTGTAGTTTGATACTTTAACAGCCTGGAGGGCCGGCCTGGTGCTTGAAAAAACACCCTTTCCCCTGCCAGCCCAAGCGCCCTTGCAGAGCTCACCCGAATGAGACAGTCACCCTGTTCAATATCCTTAGACACCACATCTTGTTTCATGTCAACCTGTGTATGGTGTGGCAGGCAAACAGTCGACCTTGCTTTATTTGATAGGCTCTGCTGAAAGGCCTTCAGTTTTGAAACAACCAACAAACCATCCCAACAGAAATCGACCCTATCATGTCTTACGATGCCAGTGGAAATGATGCCACGACATCCCAGACTGCTCCTGCTGCCACATGAATTAGACACTAAATATAGTCTGCAGTGCTTTGCATGTCAAACAACACGGAAAGGAAATGCTGTGTCCGCTTCCTAAATTTGCCTGCGCCTAGCAAAGAGAGCCCAGGAGGAGAGTCTGGCACGCAAGCGAAGAGCATGGAGTATGGAGTCAGTTTCCTCATCTGTAAAATGAGTTCAATAAGGTTAATTACGTCATTGGACTACTGTCGGGATTAACTGGGGAAACGTGTGAAATGCCTAGAAGAGCATCTAGCACAGAGTAAGCACGAGGTAACTCTTAGCTGCTATCATTATTGTAATTTTATAAAAATTAAAGTAGCGTAAACTTGAAAAATAGGAATTCACCCTCCTCCAGTCACGATGTTATTCTTTTTGTAGCAAACTCATTCCTACCTCTGGGCCTTTACACTTGCCGTTCCCTCTGCCTGGAATGTTCCTCCCCCAACTCTTGGCACAGCTAGGGCCTGTTGCTCATTATAAGGTCTCAGCTCACATGACCCTACCTCAGAGAGGTCTGGGAGACCTTCCCTGGCCATCCAAGCTGAAGTAGCACCTGTTCCCCACCACCATCCTGCCCCATCAACCACTTTCTATCCCCTTACCCCGTTATTTTCTCCACCATACTTAAACCATCTGAAAGTGGCAGGATCAGAATTTGTTTATTGTGTGTCTCTCCCGGCTAGAATGTAAACTGTAGGAGAGAAAGGATCTCTCTTGTTCACTGCTGAATCCCCAGTGCCTAGAACAGGACGTGCACATGGTAGGCGCTCCATAAATTTGTCAACATCAGAAAATAAGAACAGTAGCTAATCACATACGGCTAACTACAGCCCAATGTGCTGAAAGTTTTGCAGAGATTTCATTCAGTCTCCAAAAACCACTGAATAAAGACTACTATAATACCCATTTTGCCAATGGGGAGGAAAAAAAAAAGCTTAATGCATATCTTGCAAAAAGTGGCTATACTAGGATTTGAACCCAGATCTGTCAACCACCTAAGCCCCCTTCCAACCATTACATGCTTCTTACAAATCTGAGGAATGATATATTCCACTGATGCGCCACCACCAGCCCTTTAACCAACACTGCTCACTACGGTCAGGCCGCCTTGTTGGCTCCGATCATCCTTTTCTGGGCAAATCTCCTCCCTTCATTCCATGGCAGCTGGGTCCCTCACCCTAGACGCCCAACATCTCCAAGCGAGATCCCTGCTATACAACTTGGCATTTCCAGTGATTGAGCTAGCTCTTCTTGTGAGCCCTGCCCCACAAGGCTTTGAGTTACTTTGGGATTGAGAGATCACATGACAGCTGGCCCTGCCCTAAAAGCTTGACATAGATGATGTCATAGAACCCTCTCTCAACAACCACCATCTGAGGAAGGTACTAGTATCATCCCCATTTTCAGATCAGGAAACTAAGGCCCAGAAGGACAAGTGACTTTCCTAAGGTGTCGCAACTAGTACAGGACAGAGACAGATTTTGTACCCAGGGCACATGGCTCCACGGTGTGTTTTTAGCCACTATGCCATACCACCTGTGTGAAAGGATGCTTACTGGATGTGTTTGCTGAGGTAAAAAAAACAAAACAAACAAACAAAAAAAAAAACTCAGAAACAACCTAAATGTCCAGCTGTAGGGAAATGGTGGACTAAACATGGTCTCTCCATATTGAAAAATGTGGGTCCAGCTGTTAAAAAGAATGAGTCAGATCTATATGTAATGACTTAAAGAACTATACCCAATCGTTAACTGAAAAAAAACAAATTACAAATGTGTAGCCTGATCACTACCCCTCCTTTTTTTGGGAGCGGCAGGAGAGGAGGAAGAAAACAACCCATATATGTATATACGCAGACACACATATGTAATCAATATAAGCACAGAAAAAGTTAAATGAGGGCATCCACCTAAATCGCCAAGGGCAGAGAGCACATCCGTTTTGTTCACTATGATGACATCTCCAAAATCTAAGAGTTGATACTTAACACATTAACGGCCATGTGAGTTGTATTTAACTCACGTTAGTTTTGAGCCTGGGGCCTTGTGAAGCATATGTAACTCACACGTCTCTTTACCTTGGGAGCTGAGTGGTGCACAGGTAACTCACGCTGCCATGCTGTAGCACACATGTTATGTGATCGGTGGTCCCCTGGGCAAAACCCTGCCGTTGCTTCGTGAAAATCTTACTTGTTGGTGTTCTTATTGTTACAATTAATATTGACAATTTAATTGCACACAATTCATACACAGAAAACAATGAAAAAAAACCAAATTTTTCATGAAATTAGAAGGGATTGTTTTGTTTTCGAAGTTTTTATTCTATTTTTGTAATAAAATACCGTGGCCTGAAGGAAAAATTTTTTTTTCTAGTGTGGCAGTCAGTGTGTTAATAGACACTCGCTGTCTGAATAAATGGTTATCTCTGGGGGCGTGGGATTTTGGAATGGAGGGTGGCACTATATTTTCCTTCTATCTCTCTATATTGTTGACACGTTGCAATGAGTATATATTTCATGTGTAACTTTTTTTAAAGCCAAATTCAGTCCAATCACACACAGAAAAAAAAGCCACGACAAGAACAGTCCTAGAAAATGGGAGGAGTATCAGTCGCAAAGAAAACACAAATGCACAAACTTGTCCAATAGCCTCTCCTTCTAACAGCTAAAAACAAACACTACTTTAAAGGAAACAACTGTTGAATTCTCTTATTAAAACATAATACTTTTAATTTAGATTTTGTAAGTTATTAAGCCTAAGTTTGAAATACATAGTAAAATATGGTTTACAGCAAAAAAAACACACAAAAAACCTGGGTGCCGATCCCTGGACATTCTAAATCCCACTTTTGATTTAACACCTAACAACTGCAATGTCTGAAAAACAGGCTTACTTTTAACTCTTAATCATTCTACACAGACTACTAAAAAACTGTGTGCTGTTGTCACTAGTAACTGAGAACAACTAAGATTCCTTTAAAGTCACTGCTTTATTTCCTCAGACTAACAAAACACTTAGGTAAACTTGGTGGCCATCACAAACGTGATTGAGACCATGGGTTTCCATCACCAAATGAAATCACAGTGACAGGTTTCTGACAGAAGACTCAACCCAAAGGGAGACCTAATAAATGCCCTTCCCAGGCTCTTCTCAGGTGTGTGATATGTGTGCTGCCTCCTGAAATGCCCAGGACAGCCACCTTCCCATACAGGGACCCACTGACACGGTATAACTTTTCAGAAAGAAATTAACAACTCAGTCGATCTTTGCCTGGCTAAAACCATAGAAACGGGTCCCCCGACAGCCGGTTTCACGCCACATCCACAGCCACTGCAGTCTAGCCAAGTCCATGACGTCTTCTCTGCCCCTTAGTAATACATGTTACATATGTTTACATATGTTAATCCTTGGTGACTTAAAAGAAACAACCTCTTCAGAATAGGCCACTGCCAGGAGCTTAAAGGAATTTTCAGTGCCCATCAGATGAGAGACCAATGTGGGCCAGTGAAATGGCATTTCTATGAAATGGCAGCTCCATCCTTCCTGCCAACTAGACATGGGAAGGCTGGGAAAGAAGGACAATTCCCAAGTTTCTGGCTTGGGCAATCAGGTCAGTGTTGGTCCATTAGCCAAGATGGTGACTACTGGGTCTGGGAGGAAGAAGAGTTCGGGCTGGACATGTTGAATCTACGGTGCCCAGGGAACAGCCATCAGGAAACATCAAGAAAGCACAGGCTCCACATTTGGAGCTGGAGCTCAGGGGGTTAGTGTGGCGTTGAGATACACAGTCAAGAGCTGGCATTGCTTGGGCAGTAATTAAAGCACTGGAGTGAATATATACTGGCTTGCGGAGGAGGGGTTTGTGAGCAAGGGGCTGCTGATGCCAGGTCAGCCCCAGCTCTTCTTAGGCCCCTATACTGCAGTATATTCCCCAATTTAACCTTTGGTGAGTAAAACCTGGAAGTGGGGGAGAAACACTAATCTTGTCCCCACTCTGCCTTACAGATACAAACAGAAGCAGAAAGGGCCTATTAAAAAAAAAATAGCAAGATACATTTATTAAGCACTTACTATGTGCCAGGCCCTGTTCTAAATACTAAATACGAATTATCTCCTGGAAACATCAAAACAATCCTGGCACAAAAGTCCTATGACTATCATTTCACAGATGGGACACTGAGGCTGGGAGCACACGTGTGGGGGAGCTCAGGGCTGTCATGCCGCACAACCCACAGTTAGGCAGCCTCTGGGCCAGATGGAGAATACTGAAGAACAATTATAATACATAAAAGCTGCTACTTAGTCAGAGATGGCTCTCGACAAGGAATACAATCTCAGCAAATCCTTACAATTCTTTGAGAGTGATACTGTGATTGTCTCATTTTATAAATGAGGAACCTGAGGCTGTAAGAAGGGACGTCAACTAAACCAGTTTTGAGTCTGACCAAGACTACAGCCAGAGCCCCTCCCTGAGAGGGTCTCCGGGCCACTGGGAAAACGCTGAATAAATGGTATAATTTACCGAGCGCTATGTGCCAGCTGCTGTGCTAAGCACTTTACACATGATATTCTCATTGCATCCTCAAAACAACTCTATGAAGCGGTGGCTATTTAAATCCCCATTTTATAGATACGGAAGTCAAGGCACAGAGAAGCGAAGTCAGTTACCCGAAGTCACACAGCTGGCAAATGGCAGATCCTAAATTTGAACCTGGGTCTCTCTGCCTTCCAAACCAAAGGTCTTAATAAAATAATCTCAGTTAACAGCATCTAGCCTTCGTTGGGTGCTAACTATGGTCTTGGCTCCTCACATGTACTCACTCAACTAACCGTCATCCTATGCGATCGATACTATCTTCGCCTCGTTTTTCCGGGAGCTAACAATAACGCAAACACATACTGTCTTCTATGTGCCGAATGTTTTATCCGCTTATCTCCACAGAATCCCCAGCAAAAGACACTCTCCTACCCCGTTTTACTGCAGGGGCAATTGAGGTTCCGCGAGGTTTCCCTAGATCGCAGCTCCTGAGTGGCAGAGCCGGGACGCGAACCCACTGCTCCCGGACTCCAAGCTCTTCCCCACAGAGCCCGGTTGCACGTCTGGAAAGTTGAACCATGCGGGCACGAGTCCAGCTGGGTCCGGAGGGCGCGAGTCCCGGCGCCGCCGCCCCCCACGGTCGGTGCCCACACCCGGCCGTCCGCCCGCGCTGACCCTCCGGGTCCGAGCAGCCACCGATTCCCCACCACCCTTGCGCGAGGCCGCTCCTGCACCCACAGCCACATACCTAGGCGTCCCGGATGTCCACCCCGCAGGCACCACGACCGCTGCGTCCGGCCCCGCGCCGCTCGCTGGAGACGCCGCCAGCTCCAGTGGCCCGAGTGACTTCCAGGCTGCCCACTTCCAAGCCGCTTCGCGCGAGGCCTCCCGGGAACTGTAGTTTCGCCCTCGGCGGCCGCGAACTGAAAAGAGCCTGGCGCGCAGGTGCTGCCGGGAGCCGTAGGCGCACCACCGCGCCGCCTGCCGGGGACTGTAGTACACTGGTCACCTCCCTGCCGCTCTAGTCTCCAGAGCACTTCCGCAGCCCCGGGGGGCGTGAGGGATGGAGGCGTGTCTTCTGCGTACTCCAGCCCGGGAGCCGCGCTCCTCACCCAGCTAGGACGGTTTCTCCTAGTCCTGTCCGCCGCCTCCCTTCATTCGGCAGAACCTCTACCTCACGCTCCGCGAGGCGCGAGTCCCTCACCCCGAGGACGCGAGCCTTGGCAGAGGCTGAGGAAGCAGAGCCGTGCGCTAGACCCCCAACGGAGAGGGGCGGTGGAGGAGGGCGTCGGTGCGCGCTCGCGCACGCGCGCTCGCCAACCGACTCCAGCCTAAATTGTCGCGGGCCCCCGCGGGGAGGATTTTATTTCTTTCGAACGCGCGCGCACTGGGGCTCTCGTGCCGGGCGCGCGCTAGTGCGCACGCGCGCTCACGCCTCTCTCGGTCGGTCTGCTCGTTGCCGGCTAGCGGGGCGCTAACCGCTCTATTGGCGGAGTCTTCCCGCAGCATCCGCAAGGTAGCTTCTCAGGCTCTCGCTCCGCTTTGGTCTGTTACTCCACACAGGAGCTTCCGAGTGCTGTCACCCACGCCGTCCCCGTCCCCTGGCGGGAGTCCCGTAGCAGGTAACAGGAGCGGCCTCTGCCTTAAAAAGGCGGACACGCCCTCCCTCCCGCGCACGTGGAGGGCCGGGACGCCCGAGTGTGAGGGGACGCGGGTCTGGTCGTCTGTCCACGACCTAAGCGGCTCCAGAGCTCTGCCTTCGACGGGAGCCTCGGGACTGCGACGCAGGGGGCTGCCCTGGAGACCCTGTCATCTTCCATTCTCTCGTTAATCACACATGCTGAGGATAATTAGTGTTGAGTACCTACAGCCTGGGAAATTTTGTCCAAATGCAGTCCACCTGCTGACGTAGTCAGGGCTCTGACCCCCGCCCCCTACTTTTCTAAACGTATATTGCCACCCCGTAAGGGCTACCGAGGGAATTGACTGGAATTGCAAGTCCTCTGGTCAAGAAGCCCTAGTCAATACTCTTCCCACCTCAGCTTGCCTTCCAGGAAGATGCTCAGTAAAACTTGAAGCTGGAAACATATTTCTTCTTCCTGGGAGAGGGCAGAGGGTCATTCATTTGCCCACTCATTCATCAAAAAGGTATTAAGCACCTATTCCATGCCAGGCTGGGTAATTATGGGGACATAGGTGAAATCCAGACAGACTGGGGTCCTACCCTCGGGGAGCTCTCAGGCTGTAGGCATATCAGGCCACTACTAGATAGTGACAATGTAGAGCAGTTATATCCAATGGAAATTAATGCAAGTCACATACGCAATTTAACATTTTCCGTAAAGAAACAGGCGAAACTTTAATAGTTTAACCCAAATATATCAAAAACATTTTCCCAAGTTATGTTTAATGGAAAAATATTTTCATTGCTTCAGTCCTACAATTTTAGTTAAAATTAAATAAAAGTAAAGGTTTATTGGATAGAGCTGGAACCCATTCTACTAAGTGAAGTATCCTAAGAATGGAAAAACAAGCACCACGTGTACTCACCAGCAAATTGGTATTAACTGATCAACACCTAAGTGCATATATAGTAATAACGTTCATCAGGTGTCAGGCAGATGGGAGAGGGGAGGGGTATATACACACCTAATGGGTGCGGTGCGCACCATTGGGAGATGGACACGCTTGAAGCTCTGACTCGGGTGGGCCCAGGGCAATATACATAACCTAAACATTTGTACCCCTGTAAAATGCTGAAATAAAAAAAAGTTTTTTTAAAAAAAGTAAAGGTTTATGAGGCACAAAGATATCCATTTGTGGCATTGGTTGTAATAGAAAAAGGTTGGAAACTGCTCAATGTCCGTTAATAGAAATTTGGATAAATAAATGATAGTTCAGCCACACGATGGAATACCTTGCAGCTGGGAAGTGTTGAGAAATGAGACAGAGCTATATGTATTAATACGAACCAATCTGTAAGATATATTAAGAAAGAAAAAGGTGCAGAATAGTGTATAGTATACTATTGTTTGTATAAGAAAAATATTTTTTACATGTATGCCTGTGTATATGTACAGAACACCGTTAGAAAGACACAGGAAACACAACCAGATTACCTCTCTGAAGGGGAAACAGGGCAGGTGTGAAAAAGTGACCTTTTTTTCCTTATATGTCCCTTAGTACATTTTGAATATTTTTACCATGTCCATTAAAAAATGTGTTTAATTAAAGGGATAATAGCTAAGTCATGGAATCATTACAAGATTACATAAAACAATATATGTAAAATGCCAATGCCACTTTACAACCTAATCAATCCTGGAGTCTATCATTCCTCTCAGGGATCCAGAATAGCTCTTTCACCCAATAGAAACTATTTAATAGCTCACCCTGTTAATGCATTTTGCCTGCCTGAAAAATTGTTTCTTTCTGTAAAGAAAGTTAAGTGCATTCCACCCCCAGCCCTAGCTATACAGCCACTGAAGGCCAGAGAGCAACACTCCCAGACCCTGGGGACAAACGTGGGCTCCTTATCAGTAATGTCATTCAAAGAACCAGGTAAGCCAAGGTTGCCCCTCTGACTTTACAGTCAACTGATTAGACCCTTCTGATACCAGCTTAATTTTCTATACCCCCTTCCCCAAATGCAACACCCACCGGCAAGGCTATATAATCCATGCAGGGACCTACCCCGCAGTGTGTTTTGGAGTCCCAAGTCACTTTGGCCTGGGCTTCCTGCAGCAGGATTGGCAGAACTGACCCTCTGCTATGGCTAAGCCAAGGCCCTGTGTGCCTAGAACACATCACCCTCCTTTGTTGTATGTACTCATAGCACTTTGTACTTTTCCTTCTTAAAACTGAATCTAGTGTAATTTAAGTTCGAGAAAATTAAAAGTTGCAGGAAGGTTCAAAGAATAATATAATTCATCCCCCAGAATTTGCCATTGTAATCAATTTTATGATTATTCTTTGATGCCTGCCTTCCCCGAACTGTAAGTTCCATGGAGCAGGAACCCCGCCTGTATCCCCTCCCACGCCTGTAACGGAGAACATGGGGCCAATGAGTGACCCAAAGGGAGCCCAGGGTCCTGACAGTGTTGTGGAGTGCAGTGCCCCCTAGAGCCAACTCTCTTTAACATGGCAGGGCTGGTGCGCCATTTGCCTTCCCTCAGACCACCATGAACACTATACCTTGGAGTGGACTCCTGCCAAGAGAAAGCATATAGTTCCACCGTCAGTGCCCAATCATGGACCTAGCTTGTCTCCACAGTCAGCAGGACAAACCATATGTTGGCCGCAAATACCCTCTCGCCTAAGTTGGCCACAAGGCTTGAATTCTCCCATTAAATTATCTTCAGGTTTTCAAGATACTAAACAGTCATGACCATTGGGATTAAAGCATCTGGAGCTCACTCCGAATTTGCTTTTAAGGACCCGTACTGGGATTAGGGAGTCAAATGTGGGGGATTTTAGGAAAGAGGCTTCCTCTGAGGGTTAACTTGAGGAAACTGGTTTATGGGGTGGGACAGAGTGGCAAAAAATAAGTCAACATAAAGGCTTGGGGTTTGAAGGCCCTCTTTCTCACTTACCTCCTAGAAATGTTTCCCCAAAGTGTCCCAACCACTCACTTTTTTAGGCTTGTCAGGAGAAGTGGGACCCAGAGGAGACACCTGGAACAGTGGGAACTGAGGGCAGTGACTGCAAATTTGCTACAAATAAGTACTCTCTCAGCAGCTATGGGCCTCAAGGAGCCAGTGGGGTGAATCTGAGTTGTGGGGCCTGGCTCGCGGGGCCATCCACTGATGTGCAGCATCTGAAGCAGATCACACTGGCTCTTGAAAGGTGATCCGAATGAGCAGCAAGTGCAGGGTTGAAGGGAAGCAGAATGGAAACTGATATCGCAGGAGGGTAGCACACAGCCTGGGGAGAATGGAAAGAGACAGAGGGGATGCTACTGACAGCCAGTCCTCAGTCCCCATTGGGGGTGGATCTGTCAAGACAGTTTTCTTAGCAACAGCTAGCAGAACTTTCTCCTCCTCTGACATTGTAGGAGAATGCTGATCTGTGGATTAGAGCTTAGTCTTGAATCTGCCCTATGGAGCCTTGAACACGTCCCCTTTCCTCGCTGAGATCATGTTCCTCTTTTGTACAATGGAGATGGTGATATCTGCCTCTCTGGATTCTTTGAAGAACTAAGTAATTGATGTGAAAGCTTTGTTGTGGGCTCCAACCCCCTCTATATATATGAGAGGATGATGAGTTTTGCCTGCTGCTTCCCTCCCCAAATCCAGCCATCCAGTCTCTATGGCAACACAGGGGCCTTGGCTTGGCCATACTAGAGGGTGGGTTCTGCTGATCTTGCTTCAGGAAGCTCAGGACTCCAACAGCTCTCTAAACCACTTCTCACACTTCAGTGTGAAGATCAGGTGGAGAGCTTATTACAGCTCAGATTGTTGGGCCTTAACCACAGAGTTTCCACTACAGTAGGTCTGGGGTGGGGCCCATAATTTACATTTCTAACAAGTTCCCAGATGGTGCTGATGCTGCTGGCCTGGGGAATCACACTTTGGGAACCATTTCTCTAAATTTGATGAAGTTTTCCTTCACCTGGCAGGCAAGGTTGGCCTCCATCGCCCTCTGGTGGCTAGACTATAAATTTCGCTGTCATGTTTCCAGAGCAACTGAAAAGTTACAAAGTATGGGTTGCAAGGAATGGAGTTGTCACCTGCCGGAGAAGCAGGCCAGCCTAAAATCAGCAATCATAATTGTTTGTCGCTTCAGAGTATGCTTAAAAGGGTTTTCACATGAATTGATACTATTTGGTCTTGGCAACAATCCTGTGAAGTAGGCAAGACTGGCATTTTCTTTGCTTGCTTTTTCTTTTTGGTGGAGACAGAGTCTTGCAATGTTGCCCAGACTGGTCTTGAACTCCTAGCCTCCCGCTTTGGCCTCTCAAAGTGCTGAGATTACAGGCATGAGCCACTATGCCCAGCCAGGCATTTTCATTTTACAAATGAGGAAAAACAAGCCCATTGTCACACTAGTAACGACAGACTCCCTGACAGACGGGGATTGTTAAAAGTAAGATTTATTCACAATCCAACCAGGAAAAGGAGGTTTGTCCTCATGAAGGCCAAAGAGAAGGGAATGGGAAAGAGAACGATAAACAGCAGACGTACCTCCTGTAAGAGAGCCGCCTGATTCCACAAGCCTGGGGAAGCCTGCGAGGCCAAATGCTTGGATCCTTTCTCCATCCGTGCTAGGCAGGACTGGCTCTTAGTCCTGGGTGCCCCTTATCTGTTTTCTAATTCAGTAGTGAGACCTGAACGTTGATAGAAACACCTAGGGAGTTTGCTGTAAGTGGAGGTTCCTGGGTCCCACTCCCATGGTTCTAATTCAGTAGGTCTAGAGTAGGGGCCCAGGAATCTGCATTTTAAGACCTCCCCCACCCCCAGGAATCCTGGTGCAGGAGGTCCAGGGAACACATTTTGAGAACCCGTAGTCCTCACAAAATGCTCTCCTGACATACCACAAAAACGAACAACTATTATTTGCCTGTAAGGGTATTCTTTTCAGGGCCCTCTCTAGGTTTCTCTGCTTCCCTCACCCATAATATCCTACTGGGTTATGATAGAAAAACGCTAAGATTCAATCCCCAACTCCTTTATTTACCTTCTCCAAGCCTCCGTTTTCTCACCTATAAAATGGGTAATACCTACCTTACTGGGCTGCAGTGAGGATTAAATGAGAAGGTATGTCCCATGCACAGTTACTGACATTTAGAAGGTGTTCCATAAACGTGAATTCACGGTTCTTGCCTTCTGATTCCCAGCTCCTCGAAAAGCAGCAGTGCCTAAGCCAGCCTCTTTTGGATTCCCACAGGTTTTTAAGCACCAGTGAGTCCTGAGGAGGACCAAGAGATAATCAAGGTGATGTCTTCCCCCAGACTCATTCCCCTGTGGAAAGATTTTAAACACTGCGTAAATGAAATTGTACACAATAGCAAGGTAATGTATATGTGGGACATAAACGTGTTATTGGTTGGCCTCCATCTATCTTACGCTCCAGAAGAGCCACAGATTGTCTTTGAGAGCAGGAAGCAAGCAGGATAGACCATAAAGACAATTGTCGCCCTATAGGAAGTAGGCTATCAATTTCCAAATGAGTCTACAGACCTCTTACAAGGACATTTTGATAGTGGGAGGTGACGATTTTGGAGCATTGTCAGAGGAACCAACCTTCTGGGAAGAGAGATTTTCTAAAAGAGAAGGAAGAAGGCACCAGAGTGAACACTCGCCAACCTCAGTTGTGCTATGTTTGGCTCGGAATAAAATGATCCCAGGTGCACGTTTCATTAGCACAAACTCTTATCGCTGTGGGATAATATATATTATACATGTGCCGGTCCTCTGTCAAATTTAAAGGCCAGATAGGGCCTTTAAGAGTCTTAGTATAGCTTTAAGCTTTAATAACTTAGAGCTGCACTAACTTGTGGGACACCCTGTTAGATCACGTGAGTATAAGGTGATGTGCTTGCCCGGGTAATCTGTTAAATGTTGTTTCTTTTATGATACATGTACCTTTTAGACCAAGGGAGACTGTCGGATGCAGGTGTGGCTAACATCAGGTTAGGAAGAACATCATTTTCCCCTGTGTTCACACTGTAAAATTTGCCCATATCGGCCTTCTAGGGGTTTGGTTCCCTTCTGCATTGGGTGATTTGTCACAGGTTTGTGAAGTATAGATGTCCCACAGGTGATAAGTCGTGCATGTGTGGGTGTAACAGTCCTTGGGATGGGAGGCATGATTTTGCGAACTGCTCCAATTGTGACTTGTGCGACACTGTATTTAGCGTATGTGTTCTCTGACCTCTTAGTTTATGCTATGCTTCTCCCCAGCAATCTGTAGATGACCCGAAGAAAAACCTAGTTGTGCTGAGTGACCAGTCCCAGATATTGTTCAAAGAGTCTCGCTATCCTCAAAATATGCCACTTATATGCCATTACTACAGTGACGCCTACTTCTTTGCCTCCCTCTCTTGGGCAACACCACACACAAAAGAAATACAGGTAAAACTGCCTTTCTTACCCTTCTTAGTCCATTCTCCAAGGGCCATGCCCATGTAGCTCTTAACCCAGATAGACACAGGAAGATATGCTCCTTGAATGAACGGGATCCGGATCCAGTATTCCACCCACATCCTTTCTCCAGTTACAGTCTCCATGTTGAGTAAAGATTATGGTTCCCCTAAAGTAGGCCAAGGTTGGGGAAAGGGTCCTAGGCTTCTGCCTCTACCATATTTCCAACTCTCATCACCAAGGGGTAAAATCACTCCAGAGTCTTCCAATTCCTCCTTAGCACAAAACAGGGAAAGTACCTAAATATTCTGCCCTTTCCTCCTCTACTATCTTTTCTAGGCAGTTTCTATCTTATTCTCTTCTAGGCTGTCGTATGGATGATGAGCAAAACTGATGACATAGTCGAGAAGAGAACATTCTCCATGACTGACCGACTGCCGCCCATTCAGTCCATGGTCCACATGGGTTCCTTTCATATCATTGTGGCTTCCTGTAGTGACATGATTCTGCGGCTCTTTGGGGACCACTTTCGGGCATTCAAACCCCTCGGGATAGTGCCATGCCGCTTCAACATCAGCTGCCTCTGCTATGACCCGGAAATGGAAATGCTCTTGTCTGGCATCCTGGGGGCAGTGGTCACCTGGGTCATTGAGAGCGGTGGCAAGGGCCTCCAAATCGTCCACGTGGTTTCCATGCCTGGGGAGGAGCTTGTCCAGGACATCATGCTGAATGGCCCCGACGGCTCCCTCCTAGCCCTGTGCGAGACCGTGGTGAGGGTCCTCGAGCGCGAGGGCCAGGGCCGGCTGGGGGAGGTCAAGAGGTTCACTTCCACCAGCAGGGGCTCCTCCATCACCTGCTGCTTCACCTGCTCTGATCAGGGCTTTCTCTATGCTGGAAACCAGGCTGGGGAAATCCAAGTATGGAGCCTCGTTCAAGGCCAGTGTCTCCACAGCTTCAAGGCTCATCGCTCAGCAGTGATATGTATCCGCAGCCGGCCAGAGGCCCACACGCTGCTGACGGCTGGCAGTGAAGGCGTCATCAAGGAGTGGAACCTCACTTCCGGGAACCTGCTTCGGCGGCTAGAGCTTGGCGAGGAGCTGTGTCGACTCCAGTTTATTGATGATGTTACTTTCTTCTCCCAAACCACCCCCAGTTTTTCCTTGCGCCGTCTGCCCTGCTTCTATAGCCTCTTCAACATCTGCGGTTCTGCTCCTCAGCAGGTGCGTCGGGTCTGCTGTGGAGACAACTGGTTCCGGATCCTGTGCACTACTGAGGATGGCTTGTTGCACTTTTTGTCCCCATTAACAGGGGATCTTCTGATTCTTACCTGGCCCTTCTCAGTCCTGGACAAGGCTGTGGATTGGGCCTATGACCCAGGTAGAGAGGAGCTCTTTGTAGCAACAGGCAGCTCAGACGTGCTGGTGTTTGACACAGCCCGCTGCCCTTGCCCAGCCAAGTACCTCTTAGGCACCTCACCAGATCCTCAGGACTTTGTACAATGCCTGGCTTATGGGCATTTCCACCTGGGGCGGGGTCTAGAAGGACTGACGTTCTCTGGACACCAGAGTGGTATAATCAGAGTGCTTTCCCAGCATAGCTGTGCCCGAGTAGAGAGACTCACGCACTCTGGGGCTGTACTGGCACTCTCTACGCCACCTGGAGGGCTTTTCGGTGGCCAAGCAAACTCTTTCCTCTGTTCCTATGGAATGGATGACTATATACACCTGTCAGAAGCTGTGCTCGAGGGGGTCAGAGTACAGCTACGGCCCCTCGCCAGCATTCTCAGCAGCTGTCACCTCAACCACCTGAGGCTTTTGCCCAAGTCTGTTTGTGCCATCACAGAGACTAACTGCCTGCGTCTCTGGAAGTTCCATGATTTTCTGTCCTCTGGGTTTCAGAATGGCTCGACGTTCATAGAAACATTGCCTCTGCACCAGTGTGCCATCACATCCTTTGATGTCTGTCTGTCTTTGAATCTTTTTGTCACAGGTGCTGTCGATGGCACCGTCCGGGTCTGGGACTTCCATGGTAGACTCATAGCCATGCTGGACTCATCACTGCACTTTGGCCCACTCTGTTTTGCAAATGACCGGGGTGATCTGCTTGTGACTTTCAACCAGAGTCTTTATCTGGTTTCCTCTTTAAAACTGTTTCCTCCAAACCTACTAGCTCACCTTTCCTTTGTGAGTATAACAGATGAAGCACTAGAAGTCCCTAAGCCCTTCATACCAAGCTTCTTCTTTTCCTTTGAGACCATATTTGTGCCCAAGTATATTTACCCAGGGCATGGGCAACAGGAGTTAGTGGGTCTGGTGAGCCTTGTCAATAACCGGGCCATTGCCTTTGACCATTCTGTGCCACATGTCATAGAAGATGAGGAAGGGAGTCCAGTAGTACTGTCTACCCCCACACATGATTATTTTCAGGAGGCAGAAGCTGATTGGAAGCAGATGAGAAAACCTTACCAACCCCATTATGTGATTCCTCCCCAGCTGGAGATAACTAGGTGGGACGGACTCAACCCCTATCAGATATTGCGATGCTACTTTGGTCAAGGGCGGGAATGGCTCCTTGCCCCTGATTGCTATATCCCCAACTCAGTGATTCGTGCCCGTCTTTGGCCAGAGGGCAGCCCGATATACCTGCAGTGCAGCCTGCACTCACCCCAGCGGGAACTGGAATGGAACGAGTCTCAATTTTTCTTCTGGCACAGCAGGGTAAGACGTATAAGTGATACAGGAGAACCCTCAAAGGAGAAGGAGGATGCAGACTTCCTAGAAACGAGACTATCCAAGGACGTAACCTATGGCGTCATTACAGATGGAGCAAACCGAAGTTGGCTGGGAAGAAAGATGAGTGAAGTAGCTATTAATAGCCTGATTGAGACAATCCTCAATATTATGATTCATGCTTCTCCACTGAAGTTCCAATGCTGCGTTGGTGCCCTAGGGCAAATCTTTGCCTCTTACCAGGTGTCTCCATCCCTGCGCTCTGAGACAGCCCGTCGTCTGCTGGACGAGACAGCCAATTCTAACCCACTGATCCGAGAACTAGCCTGGGAAGGGCTGAAGCGTCTAGGAATGATTACTCGTCTCTTTGCTATGCCTCTGGCCCGAGGATTAATGGACAAGGACCAAAGAGTGAGGAATAAGACCTTGAACCTCATGGCTGATACTGGAATCCACTCTAAGACCTCACTCTTAGAGTTGATCCAGAAACGAGAGGTTTTCCGAGAGATGCAGTAAGTTGTACCTTCCTCAATTCTTTACCAGCTTCTAATTTTCTTTTCCCCTTCCCTTTCCTTGGTATGTGTTCCCCATTTTTCCCTTCCCTTCCTTTTCCATCCCTGTTCATGAGCTCTCCCTGACCCTCCTTCTCTTTCATAGCCTTTCTCTGTTCCTAGATGACTAGCCTTGACAGTCCTGACGGCTCACTCCTTTCTCCATTTCTTTTCCTATTCCTATCTGTCCCCTACCTCTTCAAGTTCCACTTTTCATCGTTTTCTCCTACCCCTGCTTCCTAGACTTTTTTTTCTTCTTGGCCATCATTTATCTCTACATATGTTATCCCTCTTGGCTACTCTGCCACACCCACTGCCTGTTCCACAGTAGTTCTTTCCTTCCTATTCTCCCTTTTGTCCCTGACTCAACATAGTCCTTCTTCTCCTTTGACTTTCCTAGGCAGGAGATGATCGGAGAGGAAAGCTTGGACCACCTCCTGGGGATGCGGCCCACAGATCTCCAGATCCTTCACACACAAGTGGAGCAGCGACTGAATGAGGACCTGACCTTGTCACATGGAGACAAAAAGCTTGCTTTTTCTTTAGATGTCTCATCCTTTTCCATACATCCTCCCCAAGTTTCTGAAGAAACTGAAGCGGCCACCAAGCACAGCAAAGGCCACAGACGGGGCCGAGCAGAGGGCAAAAAGCAGAGTATGTAAGGGGTGATCTGGTCCATGCCTCAGGGTCCCCAAGAGGCAGGGTAGTTAGGGTTAAAGTGGGTCAAGAGATACCAGGTAGGAAGAGAGATATGTGGAAAGATCTTGTCATAGAAAGGAACTCTCCTAGGAAGGATCCACCCAAACTCAGGAAGACCCCAAGGCCTATCTTTCCAGGATTTTGTTGGGGAGGGGAGGCTGAGAATACAGCAAGGAGAATGCTTTTTTTTTTTTTTTTTAGGCCTCAGCCCTCTCTGTTGCTACTTCCTTTATGGTAGTTCCTCTTAGCTCACACCAGATATTGGGAAGGGTTTCATTTAGCTTTCCATGCTTTCCTTACCTCCATCTCCTGATTTTCCCCGCAGCCCGAAAATTGTTGCGGGTTCTCAAGATGAAAGAGAGAGTCACAGTGGCGGGTCCCATAGAGGGTGAAGGCGATGAGAGTGAAGCTGTACCAATTGACATGGAGGAAACATCCATCCCTTCCAGGTCTTCGATCAGCAGTATCATCAAGGTCTCAAAAGATGCTGAGGCTCAAGAGAAAGATGTCTCAAAGGATCACTATGCGTTGGAGATGCTAAGGAGAATACGGGACAAAAGAGGCAAGAAAGGAAAAGCTCAGAAACCCCTAAAGAGTCACAAGAAGAAGAGAAAAGAAGCCCAAGTTATAACTGAGGAAACTCCACCTCCTGGGCAGGAAGAACCAGTTATTACAAAGGTTAAAATCAGAGGGCGAGGTGCCGCTGGAGTGCCTGGCTGCAGGGCTACCCCTGGAGATGGCTCATCATGGCGGGATGATCTGTGTCGTCTTATGACCCTGAGGATATCTGGTTCCCAAACAAAAATGTCACAAGATTTAAACAATGAGCTCGTGACTGTAGCTCAGGAGATGCTAGTAGATCGGCACCCCAGCTGGGAACTCTTTCAGGAGATCTGCCCCCCGTTGAAGGAAGAAAGCCAGGTTTCTTTTGAGGACGTTGACTGGGATGTAGTCTGGCCAGAGGAAAAACCAATTTTTATCCATGAAGAAGTAATTAGAGAGGACATGGTGATCAGAGACATGGAAGAGTTACGAGAGGGACAAGAACAAGTGCAAAAAGAAGAAAGAGGCATGCGGGACTTGGAGGCAACACAAGTGATTCCGAAAAAAGGCAACAAAAAGAAAGTGATTTTTTTAGAACCAGGTGACCTAACCAAGAGAACACGAATATCAAAGAAAGAAGAGAAGAAATCCTTTAAGAGGTCACCTAAGCAAGAGAGGATAGCACTCCAGCAGGAAAGAAAAATGGACAAAAAAGAGAAGGAAATTATCAAAGAAGAGAAGGATATGAGTGAGAAAGTGAAGGAAATGGCCAAACCAAAGGAGAAAGTGGTTGAGCAAGAAGTACAACCAGTTGTGGTTGAGAGGAAGCTATCTTGGCAGGACCAGAAAAAGTCCCGGGATCAACGGAAACAGGTTCACGGTGAGACGAGAACATCCTGGGATGAATGGAAGCAAACTTGGGAGAGTAAGCATCTGCCAGAATTGGAGAAACTACCCCAGGCTGAAGAGAAGCTACTCCAAGATGGGGAAATGCTGGAGGGAGACAAAAGGAAGCTGGAATGGGGTGAGTGGAAACAGGCCTGGGAAAATATGTTGCCATCAAAGGCCGAGGAGCAACTGTACAAGGATCAGGAAGAAGTGACTCAGGAGGAGGAAGAGTCTCAGGAGGAAGAAATGACTCAGGAGGAGGAAGTGGCTGAGGAGGAGGAAGTAACTGAGGAGGAGGAAGTATCTCAGGGGGAGGAGGAGGAAGTGACTCAGGAGGAGGAAGTGACTCAGGAGGAAGAAGTGACTCGGGAGTGGGAAGAAAAAGAAGAGCTGGTCACAGAAGAGCAGAGACAGATCCAGGAAGATCAGAAACAGGCCAGAATACAGAAGAAACGAGCCAGAGCTAAAAGAAAACGAGCCAAAGAAGAGAGGAAACTAGCACAAGAAGAAGAGAAACTTGCAAAAGAAGAGAGACAACTGGCCCATGAAGAAAGAAAACTGGCCCATGAATATGTGAAAGTGGTCCAGGGAGATGGGAAAATGGCCCAGGCAGAGAGGAAGTTTGCCCAGAAAGAGGAAAAATTGGCCAAAAGAGGGGAGAAGCTAAGCTGGAAAGCAGAGAAATTGGCCCACAAAAGGAAGAAACTGGCCAAGAAATTGGAGAAAGTGGCTACAGAAGAAGAGAAATTAGCAATGAAAGGTGGGAAACTGGCAGAGATAAAAACAATATTAGTCCAGAAAGTAGAAAATTTGGCCCAGAAGGAACAAAATCTGGACAGGCAAGAAAAGGAGCTGGCCCAGGAATTGGAGGAACTGGAATGGGACATAGAGGAACTGGCCTTGAAAGAAGAGGAACTGGATCAGAAAATGGAGACACTGGTTGAGGAAAAGGAGAAAGTGGCTCAGCAAGAGAAGACACTGGCCTGGCAAGAGAAAAAACTAGCCGAGGAAGAGAAAAAACTGGCCCAGGAAGAACTGCTGATCCAGGAAGAGGAGAAACTGGCCCAGAGCAAGGAAAAAATGCCTGAGAAAGAGAAAAGACTGGCCCAGAAAAGGGAGCAATTGATTGAGAAAAAGGAGAAACTGGCCCAGGAAAGGGAAATATGGGTCCAGAACAACGAAGGACTCATAAGGAACAAGAAGGTAGTGGCCCAGATGGAGAAGAATCTGGCTCGGGAGAAGGAAAAATTGGCTCATAGGAAAGTGAACCTCCTCTTTAGCAAAGAAATACTCACCAAGAAGAGAGAGCACTTAGTAAAAGTAAAGGAGAAAGTAGAGATGTACAAGGAGAAACTGGCTCAGATAGAGGAGAAGCTGAGACAGGACAAGGAGACAGTGCTCCAGAAGGAAAAACTGGCTGATGCAGAGAAAAAACTGGTCCAAGCGGAGGAAAGTCTGGCTGAGCAACAGAAGAAATTGGCCCAGGAAAGAATGAAATTAGCTGTGGAGAAGAAAGCATTTTTCCATGAAAGGAAACTTCTCCGAGGAGAGCTGGATGTTGCTAAGAAAGAAGAGGCATTGAACCTGGAAATGAAGAAATTGGCCCAAGAGAAGATGAGACTGGATGAGGGAAAGGAAACTCTTCCCAAGAGAAAGACTAAAGAAACTTTAAGACAGACAAAACTGACTAAGGAAGAAATGGAACTAATTAAGAGGAGGTTGTCACTACAGGAGAAGATATTGATATATGAAGATAGGATATTGGCCACAGAGGAAAGTAACATTGCCAAAGGAAAATTGGAATGTACTAGAGGACAGAGAATATATGCCCAGGAAGAAAGGAAGTTAGTCAGAGCAATAAGGATGTTGGCTAAAAAAAAGGAGGGCATTTCACAGGAACCAAAAAAAATGAACAAAATCTTAAAGGCACTTCGAAAACTAATCAGTGATGAAAGACAATTAACCCAGGAAGAAATAAAGATGGCAAGGATAAAGAGGTCACTCTTTGTTAAGGAAAACAAATTGTACCAGGAACAGAGTAGACTTGATATCAAAGAGTGGGATGTTTCTGAGGAACAATCAGATATGACCAAAGATGAGAAGAAACTGGCTTGGAAGCAGAGAAAACTGACCAAGGCAATAAGAAGAATGATAAACAAAGAGGAAAAAATGACTGAGAAAGAAAGCAGATTGGCCAGGAAACATAATGAGGTCATGATACAGGATGAAGAAGAAGAAGGAGTAGAAGAGGAAGAAGAGGCAATCCCCTTTCTTAAACAAAGAGGGAGAAAAAGAAAAGAGGAAAAGAGAGTTGATACACCAAAGGAAACGTTTTCCAGTCAATTGGATGAGCTGGAAAGTGACGAGTACTTTTCTGAAGAAATGGAAAGCCTATTAGAGGAACTAGAGCAAGAGAGTTTGTCTGAGGAGGCAGAAGAGGAGGAGGAGGAGGAAGAGGAGGAGGAGGAGGAGAAAGAGGAGGAGGAGGAGAAGCAGAAGGAGAAAGAACAGGAGGAGAAGGAAAAGAGGAAGGAAAAGAAGAAGGAAAGGAAGAAGAAGAAGGTAGCGCAGGAGAAAGAGGAAGTGTTCAAGGAGAAGGAAGAAAGTAGGAGTGAGGAAGACATGGAAAGTTTGAGTGAGGAGGAAGAGGAGAGAAGCTCATTGGAAGAAGAGGTGGACAGGGAAAAAGAGATCCTAAAAAAAGAAAAACAATTTAAGTTACAAGAAGAAAGAAGAAAGAGCCCAAGAGGAAGGGAAATAGTCCCTTCCATTGTACAAGGAGTTCCTCATATCAAAGGCAGTACTATGAAACTGGGAGTTATAAAAAGCCCTTTTAAGAAACTGATCTCAGTGTCTCTGAAGATGGAAAGGAAGATACCAGTGCCAGTGTCAGTATCCTTGGAAGATGACAAGGCCATAGCACTTGAGATGTCCAGGAAATTGTCAAGGGCAAGGCTTATGGATAAAAAAAGAGAACTGTTGGAGAAATTTAAGTCCGTATCTCTACGTGTTCCAGATATACCTCCGGAGTCCCAGGAACAGGACTTAAAGACCCCATTCATATCCCACATATTTAGAAAGACCATGGAAGCTCAGAAATTCCAACACAAACCACCCCGTGCCCAGTGGAAGTGGTTTCTGGAGCATCATCCACCTCTCAGAAGAAAGACTAAGGTACAATTACCTCCCTCCCAAATCCTCGCTGAGGAACAACATCGAGAGGTAAGCCTTTCAGATGTAAAGTGGATCCACCACGTCCTAGAACGGATGGAAGCAGGAGAACAGCCTTCCAGGGATAGTTTCCACAGATTGTGTCAGCTCCTCAAAGACCTCACCTCAAAGGGAAACTTAGATTGGCTGCATCTGGCCAAACTTGAAGCCATTGTGTACCATCACAGGCAGGCCCTGGAGTCACAAAGTACAAGGATCTCAAAACCCAGTAAGGAGGCCATGAGTCTAAAATACCTGAAAGTGATTCCTCCTATAAAAGGAAAGGAAAAGGAGAGTTGGCTAAAACCTTTGGCTGTCCCCACACCCAAGTCCCCAATAGCTACCAAAAGGATTCCAGACCCAAAGGCTATAAACTGGCATCTTCTAGGAGAGCCTTACAGAAGTGAGCGAGCACAGCAGATATCTACAGCTCTCAAAGAGATGGAAATGCAAAACCTTTATCCTGCCACAAGAGACATTTTTCCAGGTGCCCATGCCTCTGTGGAAAAACAAACCCTAGCACTGATGTTTCAAAAGGACTTCTGGGATTTTAAGGATAAGGGCAGGTTTCCCAAATTGCCAAAGTTAGAGAAGAAGACACAGCGCATCTCTAAAAAAAAGGAAGACGTTCCTCTATGGGAGACATTTGTGGCACTGTATCATGTTTTGCGGATGCTGCAGCAGCGATATGCAAAAGACAGCGCTGCTTGGATGGAACAGTTCTACCAGCTCATGGACCTGTACCAACTTAAGTCCCCCCGAATCCAGAGGCTGCTACTGGACCTGCTAATGAGAGAGAAACCTCAACCCCAAGAGATTATCTACAAAGAGGCCGTAAAGGCCACAGAGCTAGTTCCTGGGGAGCGATTGTTCCACTGCCTGTTTTGTGGTGGCTCTCATACACCTAGAAGCGCTCAGGTGTTCCAGGATGTGGTACCCCTCCCTGGGAAGAACAATGTGCGCACCATCCTTCCCATAGGCATTGCCCAGTATGGGATCTTAGAACTTGCCTGGAAAAGCCTGCCTCAAGCTGATATTCATCTCACCAAGAAATTGCCCCACAATGTTGCTCCTGCTCCCTAATCTGGGACTGACTAGAGGTTAAGACTTTTCATTCTCAACTGGTGAAAGGCCTGGTCACCAAAATCTAGACCTTCATCTCTAGGCCCACACAGAGGTAGGGCCAGGTCAAAGCCCTCTCCTTACCCAGCTCTAGAAACCAGCTTCCATATGTGGAATAAAGAGGAGGTTCCCATTTGTAACAAGCACTTTGATGTGTCCCTTTTCTCCAAACTTTGGTCCTCCAGGAAGGTAGCCAGGAAAACCAGATTCTCACGTACTCCTGAGAGCGGGACAACTTCCCAAAACCCAGTGGTGCTGTGGGGGCACTGAGGCAGAGAGTCTGTCCTTGTCCTCTTCCTTTCTTGCTTCCCACCATCTTCCTCCAAAAACTATAGGAAGGAGGGGGCCGGGCGCGGTGGCTCACGCCTGTAATCCTAGCACTCTGGGAGGCCGAGGTGGGCGGATTGTTCTGAGCTCAGGAGTTCGAGACCAGCCTGAGCAAGAGCGAGACCCCGCCTCTACCAAAAATAGAAAGAAAATTAATTGGACAGCTAAAAATATATATATAGAAAAAAATTAGCCGGGCATGGTGGCGCATGCCTGTAGTCCCAGCTACTCG
>RJWJ010000132.1:368845-396295 GCA_004363605.1 Indri indri | reverse complement strand
TTTTTTTTTTTTTTTCTTTCTTCCTTCTTTGGTTATCCAACACAGCAAAAATTTTAGTTCATGTGCTGAAGTTGTTACAAATATTTACTTTTTAAATAAATTTCTGACCTTCCAGTGTTAGAACTTTCCTCTGATAACAGCGATGGCAAGAAGAAAAAAAGTTAATCCAATCAAATGACTATGTTAGGGGGCTCCAATGTGTTGATCTTTGTTACACAACTCTTATGCGAGTGGAATGTGTGTTTTACAAAAATGTGTATTTTTTAATAGATTTTTATTACAGATTTTTAGTATGCACTTACATATTTAGAATTTAGAATACCATATCTGGGAAACTTCTGAAATATTTATAAGAGATCTTAGACTTCTCCTTACATTCTACATATAGTTTGGAAATGAGTAGTCTGAATAGAATAATTTTAATGAAAATGAAAAGCTCTATTCACAAAACTCTCAGCTTCTCTACCTCACCCCAATCTACATTTGTGGCACCATGTACATTTTTGTCTACTTCTAAATTTCATCTGAGTAAAAGAGATCTTTCTCATTCTCAGGCTCATCCTTTCACTTTTGCTCTAATCTCACCTCATTTTCTTCTCTCTAAGACCACCAGTCATTTTTGCCTTCATTCCCTGACCCTCCAACACTCCCCATTTGCCCATTTATTCTGTTAGCAAATAAATTCACAGTTCCTAAAATAATGACAGAAATCCCCCTATAATTCTTTATCCTAATCTAGTTACTAGACTGTAGCTTTACTTCCTGTCCATCAAAATGCTTTTAAAGTGCAGTCTACATTCAGGTTTGCCATTCATTCTTGTTTTCATTGCTCAATCCATAGCAGTAGGGCTTCTGAGCATATCACTGCAAAGAAAATCTTCTGTCTGTAAGATCATCAGCAACATTCTAATTTCATTTTCTATGTAAATTATTTCATTTGGTTGATTCCTTTGAAAACACTCAAAGTTTTGATTGTTCTCTTCATGAATTTCTTACCATTTTGGGTATCTGTGGACCCATCAGTTTCTGCATCTTTTCAGACCTTACCACTAGCTTTCTTAGATGCCTTCAAATGTTGCTCTGTCTCTCTTTTCAGAAATGAGTTTTTTGGAGTTTTAGCTCTTGACTTCTCTGCTTATTCTTACACGTTCCCTGGGAGATGTCTTTTATATCCATAGTTTCAATAGTGCCCTATAAATGAATAACACCAAAATATTTATCTAAAATCTTAATATTTTTTCTGAGCTCAGGCAAGTGTTATGGAACATATTATTTGGCATTTTTTTACCAGAACTTTAAAATTACAATGTCCAATATGTGCTTTATTAATTTCCTCACTATCTCTGTCTCCTTGCTTTCCCCATTTGATTACTTGTACCCATAGCCATCTAGTTGCCCAGAGCAGAAACCTGAACATTGTCATCTCAATTCCTCTTTCCTTCTCAGTTCCCCCAACCAACCAGTCCTCAAATCCTATTGATTCTACATCATAAAGGTTCATTAACTAATCTGCTCTATTATTTTTCTGCTACTATGGCTTTAGTTCTTGCCTAGATTATTGCAATAGACTCCTGGATGGTTTCTCTATCTCCAACTTCTTCACACTTCTCACTCTTCACACTGGTACTCTTCTTGTCACCTTCTTTCTGGAAAAAAAAAAAAAAAAAAAAACCTCATTGTTTTGGTCCTGTTAGACTATAGAATGAAATATAAACATTTTAACACAGCATTTAACACACATTATAACCTAGTTCCAAGATGCTGATCCTGCTGCAATGCTTATCCACTTGTTAGATAGCATGCTGAACAGTCATAAAAATCACCATGTGTCATGAAAATTTCATGAAAGTTTCAGTTAGAAAGGATGAATAAATTGTGGAGATCTGTTGTATGGCATGGTGAATATAGTTAACAGTAATGTTTTATATACTTGACAATTGCTAAGAGAGAGTAGATTTTAAATGTTCTCACCACACAAAAAAATAACAAACAAAAAATGATAACTATGTGAGCGATAGATGTTTTAACTATCTTGATTGTGATAATCATTTCAAAACATCAATTGAGCATTGTAAGTACATAAAATTATTATTTGTCAATTATACCTCGATAAAGCTGGGGGGAAGGTTTATGCCATTTTCAGAGATATTAAAATGTGAAAATTAAACTTAATTAAATGTGTTATTGTTCTTCCTCAATTAAGCTAACTAATTTACCAATCTCATTCATTAACACATATTTTAGCCTCTGCTTGGTATACCTATTCTCTCTTACCCAGTTTGAGAATACCATTTCATTCTCAAGACCCAGTTAAAATGGCCTTTCCACTATGAAGATATCTTTGTAAATATGTTATGGCAAACAGAACTTACATGTCTTTTGGTTTACATGTTATGCCCTCTGATTATCAGTTAGTTATTATCTAACTATATTATTATTATAATTATAACATATTCTATTATATATACATAATTTTAATTCAATTATTAGTTATCATACACTCTATTAAACACTAAGTCAATTAAATTTAAATAATTGATTCTTTTCTTTATTAAACAAATACTTTCTGAGTTCTGTTATATGTTAGCTACTCTGTTAGGCACATGAGTAGTAGAAAATCTAGCATTACTTGTTTGCCTTAATGTTGGCTAACACACTTCTTGTTAGTACTAGAAACAGGACAATTATAATGTTGATCTTACAAACTAGGACACTTTTGAGTATGAAAAAAGGCCCTATTTTTAATCACATTGTTTACATGCACAAAGGGTAAACCAGGATGTGTGGTCACTATCTAAGCTGGTTTCTCCAGAAAACAACTTTAGGCAAAGCTGATATGCTTATACTTTATAAAATATCCCAGTGAGCCAGAGTGAGGAAAAGTGGGCCTGAGGGAGGAAAGGGCAAGAGAGCTAATAAGAATATGCATTACCTAGCTAGTCACTCAGAATTAAGTGTGACCGATTGCTCTGTTCTGTGTGACTGTCTTCTGGAAGACAATAAGCCTGCACTTCTCAAGACATGCTGTCCTGCTGAGGAAGGGAGAGATATTATATTTACCCTGCATTTCCCAGTTGTTATTGTGTGGATATGGAGTGAATTCCTGGTATCTCAAATTTCCAAATCAGTAAAGAAGCCTCTGCTCAGAGGTGAAAAAACCATGGTGCAAGACACTGTCGGGTTGTCCTGTATGGAGTTGTTCAGACACCTCAGCATTAGTTCCTATGTAATTGAGGCTGGAATAAGTACCAAAAAGCCCAAGAGATAAACGAGGTTAGGAGGATGAACTACACATAGGAGGCATAGGCTACAGTCAACCTACTTTAAAAGAGTAAAATGGGTGAAAAATGTCTTTGAGTCTTAAGATTTAATAAACTGTCTCCAATATGAGATTACTCAAAATTCTGAGATATCAGTGTATAATGAAAACTCATGTAGTATCTGCACATTTATATGATTTATATGTTATGACTGTCCTTTATTCGTATCGCAATACACATACTTGCATTAAAATATATCTCAGTGGAAAAATAATATTCTTACACTATTTTTCATAATACCTATAACCTAAGAAAGATACAAAAAAGTTCCCATAAACAAATTATGTAAAAACATTAAGTGCAAATATTTAGTGGAGATAAAAAAATAAATGAACATAACAACCATACAGCTCCAAATATGTAGATATCTTTTGGAAAAAATTAATATGTATTAGTCTACTTTACTAACCACAGCTAAACCAATCAGTGGTGGAACTAGGTGCCATCATACTTTATGAGCCACAATCCAATATTAAAGCTGTAACACTTTAGTTTAAGTTGAAAATTTGAGGTTTTAGAGGCAATAAAAACCTTTTAAGAAGTTGTGTTGATATTGCTGAACAATGTACAGTTCCACGATACTGATTATGAGTCAAAAAGCTTCATATACCAACTTTAGTCAATTAAAATGAAATGGCATTCTACTTTTTTGTTATTGTTTTAAAAAATGCATATCTGCTTTAACGGTTCGATTTTGCTAAAGGAACACACTAGTAGTTTATTGAAAATAGTAAGTTTATCAGGTAATAAATGACAGACATTCACAAACACATTAATAAGGTAAAATTTATCGATGTTGTTCTGACACAGGTATTAACTAGCTGGGCAACCTTAAGTATGTCTTTTATCCTTTCTGAGCTGCAGGCTCCTCATTCATCAAATGGGAAAAAAATAGTTTGCAAATGTTTTCATAACACATTTTTTGATCTTCCCAATGTAAGATATCCCCATTTGAAAAATATCATTGTTGCATTTACTAGAAATAAAATAGTCCAGTTAGATGACACCCAGTGTTTTTCTTGTTCCCTGCTAAGCATTTATTCAAACTACTTTCATAGTCATGTGAAGCTGAAGCAAGCTCAGATGACATCCATTCAAGGAAACTCCAATAGGAAAAAATCCATAGGTTCACCATGCTCAGTCATTTTTCGCATCAGTTAAACTTGAGGTCCTATGAACCTTACCACTTGCAATATATTTAATTCATTAGTTTAATTCCAGAATGTACAGTATAGTTTTAATAAAGTTACTGTTTTAACAACATAGAAAGTACTAATACTGTGAACGACATCAAAGTTAACTTTGATGTCTAGGCCATAAATTTTGTCATATCTGAAATCAAGATGTGAGTCATAACTGAAAATATCTGGCAATTGTCATTAGAATTTTTTCTCAATGTGAACATCTCTGATATCAGTATTTGGCTCATAATTAATGGTCCTTAAATTCAATGAAATATGGGTAGATATGATTTGAAATAAGGTTTTGACTCCTAAACACCTTTTTGTAAAAAAAAAAAAATAAGTTTGCTAATCCTCCATATTTTAAAAGATTTTGTCCACCAAACATATTACATTTATGAAGTAATAATTAACATATTTTCTTTTTTCAGTTAATTAAAGGATGTAATGGCCAATCAAATCTTTGGATTATAATAAGATAGCCAGTGTTACCATACTAGGTTGAACAATTTCTGCCATTTTGGCATTTTCTTTGTTGTAGATAAATATATGATTTATATTCAGCTTTTTGAAAAACCGAAACTAGCTCAAAGGCTGTCATTACTATTTCATGGACCCCTAGGAGACCAAAGACAGCATGTTGGGAATCACTGTACTAGAAAAATACATATTTCTGAATTATAATAAGTCCTCATGTGGTTTTACAGATTAATAAATTCTGTGTAGGCCCATGACATAGGACTTCTTTATTTTCATTTAGGTTGGGTTATTATACTAATAAGGAAATGTGAATACTCTGTAAATCACATATATTTAGAAGGCATTTTATACTGTTTAGAATGTGTAGGAGTCTAAAACTCTAAGAACTCATAGGACTTCAATAGAAATAGTTGAAGCATATTACAAAGATAGGGTGAAGCTACATAATATTCTATCATACGCTTATTTCAAAATCTTAGTTTCGAAGTTTATATTGTTCATGAGATAATAGTAAGTAAAAAAAGCCAACTAGTAACTATATACAGTATATATCAATTTTGTTTTTAAAAAGGGATATATATGTATATATAATGTGTGTATGTATGTGTGTCTATATTAAATATATATAAATATAAATATAAATGAATAATTGCAGTAAGAAAATATAACAAAATAGCAACAGTAAGTGGTATATTTGCATATAAGTATTTATTATTTTCTTCTTTATACTTACATTTGCATGATTATATATAAGAAGCATATGTACTTTTATATTTAGAATATAATAAGTATTATTAACAGATTACACTATAGGAAAAAAAAATTCCACTCTGACTCTCCGTGAGGAACTGCTCACCACTTTCTCCTTGTCAAATGATATGGCTTATTCCCTTAAGGCAGAAGATACTTTTCTTGCTAAATGACAAGTCCTTTCCCACAGGCAGACTGCTTTATACTTTGGCTTGACAGATTTACTCTCTATTGACTCGCAAATTAATTTAAACATGCAGCATAGCTGATGATTAAAATATGATTTCACAGAATCAGAAGTTCCTTCAGGTAAGAAGGTAAGGTTAATCCAATCCATCTCTATGTTTCCGTGTTCTTTGCATATTGTGTGTGCTCAATACTAAATCTTTGGAAATACTCGGTAAAAAATTTTGGTTGCTATGACATGCCATTTTAGAGTTATGAACTTGAACTTGTATTTTTAAAAATTTCTTAATTTTATAAAATACTTTATACTTTTTGATGAAAATTCATAAACACTTTCACAACCTTTTAAAATTCAGAGGATTCAGGCATCTTAATTACATCTGTATAATTTAATTCTTTTTATACTATAACTTATAAACTCATCTCATCAATTACCTTATAAAATAACTATATAAAGTATCTCTAGATAATTTGAAATAGGCTATCTTATGAATTATTATAAATGTTTGAATTTAGAACCCTTGAAATTTGGCATGGAGTGGTGGTTAAACACATAGGTTCTGGAGTTGGATTGGCTATGTGTAAATCCTGGCTTTGCCACTCATTAGCCAGGTGACATCCACTTAACCTCTCTGTTCTTCAGTTTCTTCTTTTGTAATAGAATTTACTTTGTAAGTTTTTAATTCAGGTTAAATTAGTTATTTATAAAGCATTTAAATGACTAAAACATCGTATTTATTAAATAATGTTCACCTCATTTGTAACAAAGGTGTCAATGAAGTTCAATATAGAGAATATGGTCTTTTCTATAAGTGGTGCTGGAGCAATTGAATATTCATGGGGAGAAAAAGAATTTTAATCCCCTATCTCATGCCATAACCAAAAATTAATTTGAGATGAATTGTACATCTAAATATAAAACATAAAACTATATAGCTTCTAGGAGAGAATATAGAAAAAAATCTTCATGGTCTTGGTGTAGACAAGACCTTCTTAAACAGTACACAATAAATACGAGCCATTAAAAAAAAACATGGATAGATAAGACTTAACCAAAATTTAGAACTCCTGGTCATCAAAAATACACAATTAAGAAACTAAATGGGCACACAACACATGGGATAAGATGTTGGCAATACGTATAACCAACAAAGGATTTAAATCCAGAATATATGAATCTGTAATAAAAAAAGCATACAATATAAACACTAAAAGCATACAATATACAATGAAAGCATATAAAAAATTGATGAAACACTTAACAAGTGTTACCTCACAACAGAGGACAGCAAAGTGACCAATAAACATCTGGAAAAGTAATGAAGGTCTGTACTCATCAGAAAACACAAAATAAAATCCAATGAGATTCCACTACATACTCACCAATATGACTGAAATTTAAAAGATCAACAATATTAAATGTTGGTAAGGCTATCAAGCAGCAAGAATTCTTACACATTCCTGGATGGAGTGTGTGGTAGCCATGAGGCTTTGCTTCATAAAACACTAACTATAGTTATCTTAAGTAGTAAGGGCCCCAGCACGCTGTGCCCTGAAATCCTTTGCTACATTTGCACTGAGGCTATGTCTCCCATGGGCTGCTTTCAGCATGGCGGTCTGAGATTTGGCCATTCGAGCCCTCCTTTCTATCCTTCACTAGGGGCTCAGACTTACACGGTCCCTTGACAGCTCTCTCAGCCTTTCCAAGTTTCTCCCCACAAGTACTTTCTCTAATAAAATCTTTGTATATTTAGTTCTATTGTAGTGTCTGCCTTTTGGAGGACCTGTACTAACACAAAATGTAATATGGCATGCCTGTTTGGAAAAAAATGTTTGAAACTAAACCCAATGGCCACGTACTTCCACTATTATAAAACATAAATCCGAAAGAAATGAGTGCATATTTTCCACAAAATGACAAGAAGTTCATAGCAGTTATATTGATATAACCCTGAACAGGAAGCAACCCAGATTTTCTTCAGTAGGAGAATGAATAAACTGTGATAAATTCAGAAAAAGAAGTGCAACATAACAATAAAAAATAAACTTCTGGTGCTTTAGAGTCTCAAAAATATCTTGTGGAGTGAAATAAGCAAGACAAAAGAATATATACTGTGTTATTCTGTTTATATGAAGTTCAAGAGCAGATAATACTCATATATAACAGTCATAAAAGTCATAAAATGTCATAAAAAATGTACTTTATCTGGTTGGTGATTATGCAAGAATATGCATGTAAAATTATACTCAAATATTTGTAAAAATTATTGAACCAAATATTTAATATTACATCATTTTATGTACTTTACTATAGGATTTTTATCCCACAACTACAAAGCTAAAAATTTAAATAGTAATACATTTATTATGACATATGCATATAATTAGCAACTAGTTTTCCTGTTAAACCCCTGCTTCTCTAGGTTGTTTGCCACTAAAATATTTTTTTCTGAATTATTATTCATCTCTTAAAATTCTGCTTCCTAAAGCTGTTCATTTGAATATACACAAAGAAAAGGAATGAGTTGGTGAAATACAGGTAAAGGAACTGCCCTGAGAAAAAAGGTTGTGTCAGGAGTTTCTCTGGAACACTTGTGCCAAGCAGGAAAGCCCACAATTTGTTCTAGTAGGCAGATCCAGTAAAGATATTTTTGGCACGGCACTCATCTCTAGCTACAGGGAATTGTACCTCATTCAAGTAAGAAGCGTCTGCATGACGTAAAGTGACAATCATTGAAGAAGTAGTGGAAACGGCATTCTGTCTTTCAGCTGCTATACTTGGGTAGCTATATTTTTGGGAAAAAAAATGTGTTTAACTTCCTTCCTTATGGCTACTGTCAATTTTTTTTCTTCAGAGCTAGACATGTTTTTGTGCTTGAAATGATTCTAGGATTTTTTATTTTTCACTAGATATAGGGTTTAGGATTTTTTTCTTTTCTTCTCTTTATTGTTTTAGAACACTGCTACTGAAGAGAGGTTCTTAATTTTATATAAAAATTTTATGCAATATTTATACATGCCTTCTTCTTATTAGTGTAAGCAGTTTTCTACTTAATGCTGGTTAAATGTGTGGAAATGACAATAAAAAATCATTTCTGTGAGTATACTTTCAGAGAAAAGATCACTGTAGTTATTAAATAAACTTTCTATAAAGAGGCCTCTTTTTATTTGGATATTGAATTTAAAATCTTGCAGGGTAATGAGTTCTTATGAATTGTGTATAATTTATTAGTTTTCTTTGAAAAATGTGGGACCTGGAATGACTATGCACAGATTCTTGATTTTTATCCTACCTCTGCTATAAGATTTACCTACTGGGTAAATCTTAACAGTTTCTGTAAAAGGAGCAATAACCCCCAGGAGAATATGGTCTACCTATTCATGCCAAGGATGTTGCATTTCTCACAGCCATAAGGAAAAGAAGAGATTTGGGATGGGAGGAAAGCTTAAGGCAATGATTCTCAAAATGTGCTCTGGACTTTCCTCTTAATTATGTGGGTGTACTATTTTAAAATTCAGGTTCCCGCTCTCCCTCCCAACACAAACAAGTAAAACCCATGGGCATGAAGCCTGGAAATCCGCATTTTGAACTTGCTGTCCAGGTGATTTTTAAATCGAAGTTTTTGGTGTGTTTTGTTTTAGTGAAGATGAATATGGTTACTGCCATAAAACTATACTTCATTATGCTTCCTAAAATTACTCATCCTATCCTCACAGTATACTATGGAGATGTTTGTTAATCAGAATGAGTTTTAGATAACCCTATTTGTTAACATTGTACCACTTATGCGATAAAACATGAGATATGCTTTGTACTCAACAAGAATGTTGTTTTAAACTTATCGTTTAATGTTATCTACTAATATCTCAGAGATACTACAAAATTAAAAGTGAATCCTAGCATGAGTGTTTGTTGCATCTTATAGTGAAAAGCAATGATTTTAAAAATTATATAAATGAACAAAAGGGCCACCACATTATTTCTTGTCCCTTTATTATTTACCTAAATATGTTGCAGGATACAGAGGAATAAAACAAAAATGTCTTCCTTGATGATTTTTTTTTAAAGGACCAGGGAAATGCAAGAATCCGAGACTTTTAGCTTTTTTCCTACAGACATGATTCAGTTTCATGCCTAAAATCTTAAAATTCTGAATAAACTTAGGACACATTTTAAAATCCAACGTGTATGCGAGAAACGAAGGCAAAACATCGCATTGTAGAATGATATTTCCTTTAGAGTTTGAAGTGGGTACAAGAGGAGCTGTTAAATTTTACCAAATTAAGATGTGAGAGACTTGTCTGTTACAAAGATGCCAGTTCACCTTTCACAGGCAATTGGGGAGACAGCCAGTTTCTTTCTACTTTCTGAATGAAGACAATGTAAGCTGGAGAAGGGAACACTTTTGTCTAAGGTTGAAAATTCAGTGCTCTCGCCATTTGGGGTGCTGGTTTGATTATTTAATCTGGAACATATTGGTTTTTGTACTTTGACTAACTTAAAGATGAAATAGTATTATAAGAGTAGATCCAGCTTATCTTCTAACATTAAAATGTAGCTCAGCTCTGATAATGAATAAAAATTCAAGACAGGGTAAGTAGTCAGATCTTTTTGTTAGAGTAATATTTTTAACATAATGAATTCTTAGTAATTATTTATTATTATTATTATTATCATTATTTAAAGACACATTGAGGAAAAATGCTGATCTGTTGCCCCTCTTCTACTGTTCCTACTGTCCACGAATAGGTAGTAATATCTTGGCTTCACGGACAGAAAATATTATCTATTTTTTTGATGAATTTTTTGGAGGGGTACAATTTTATAGGAAAAGTTAATAAAATAAAAATAAACTTAGTAATTTTTAAAAGGGTATTTTGGCATTATGAGGTGAAGTAAAGAGTATCCTTTTGAGAGAGGTCCACACTAGGGTATTGGTTAATATGAATTATAACAGCTCATGGATATGAAAGTACTTTACATTTATATAAATACTATCTCTAAAAATGTGATTATGAAATATTACACATTTTATATGTTCATAAGCTTTTATGTATATACATATATTATATTATATTAAAATATATTCATTTATAAAGTATTGTATATGTATACGAAATTATAAAGCTGTATCTCTGTATCTATCTATAGATATTATAAGACAGATGCTTTCTTATTTGGGAAAGAGTTCCCTGGGAGGATCTGCTAGTAGCTCTGGAACCACCCCTACCTACATCTTTAACTTTTAATATATGTCCAGTCTGTTTCAAATCTAGAGTAACTCAGTGGAGTTTGTAAATAGTGCATAGTCACAATTGTACTATAAATATACTTCAAGCTTCATAAAAATTGGGCTTTCCTGAAGGAAACCAAGCACACCAAGCACAGGAAGGAAACCTTAATGTTGGCCATAGACCAAGCGTGCATTCCTCCCTTCCCCACATCCCAGTTTTTCAGAACTGTAAAAATCTGTTCCAGCTCCAGCTGCCTCAGGAGCATGGATTTCTCTACCTGGAAATCAAATAGGCATTCTTAGCCATTTCTCAATTTAGGCATTCAGTTGGTAATTCTTTCTTAATTTACCTTCTGTACTGGTTTCAAGACTGAAGAAAATGTAGAGATTAGATTCATAAACATACACGGTGTGGCCTAAACAGAATGTTTGTGGCTGTGTGATATTTGATACTATTTGCAAGGCTGGTAATTATAAAGTAAATGCTAGAGATCAACATGTTCTTTTAAAGGAAGAGACTAATTGTTCTCATATCATTGATTACAAAGATCTGTTCAAATGAAAAACAAAGCATTTCTACTTGATTTGTCAGACAGGGAAAGAATCATAGGCTTTGGAGCTAAATGTATAATTTTGGCAGATGAACCTGAGTCCGGATTCTATTGTTGACAGTTGGATGGACCCTGGGTAAGTGATTTAGCTCCTATAACCTTCAGAATCCTCACCTGCAAAGTGGGAATAATTCATTCAAAATTTACTCCAACATCCTGTACTCTATTCAAGACCTGCCAAGCACATGGTGATAGTATCTGCTTCACAATGTTGTTGGGAGGACTCAAAGAGATGATGGAAAGTGTGTTTTTGAAATAGAGTCTGGTACATAAAAAGGCATCCAATAAATGTTCACTAAAGATGTTTTGTTGACTGTTCTCTCCCTTTAAGTAATTTTTTTGTTTGAATCATGTTCATTACATAAAAAATTTCATACAGCTTAGTAGTTAAAAATAGGTGGCCTGATTGGAGTGAATCATCAGGAAGAAGCTGTCTATTGCATTAGTGGAGCCAGTCGGATGTACCGTGTCACTAGGGTGTAGCTGAAGTTGCCTTGTTATGTGGGTGTCCTTCAGCCTCGCCAAACATGAGACCCATGCTGTTTCAGAATGCAGTCAAGCAAACTCTGGATATTTTGCTGTTTTTCTTTTTCTTGTTTTTGTTTTTCTTCAGTTGGTTTGGTTTGGTTTAGAGAGCTTTACTGTTCCTTCCACTCACTCTTTTGATAATGAGAAAATTTTTTATTTACATATTCTTAAATGTTTCTCTAAAAGACTGAGTTTACTTTCCAATAGCATGATATTACTAAAATAGTAAATTTACCATGTATTTTATAAATTTATGAAAATTTATCATGCATCCTAATGTAAATCTATGCAAAAAAAATCTAAAATTCTAGTACAAACTCAAACAAATTCATTTAAAAGTGATTAAAATAGAGCTAGCAACATTAATATCTTTTTATTTTTACGCTAAAGGAGAATTACAATTAAGAAACCTGGTCCAGATGAAGATTTATTTTTAAATGTTGGCTTGTGAGATTTAGGGGGTCAACAAGGTTCTAGGATTCTGAGAATATTTCAGAGAATAAAGGATACTTTAGCAGTTCAGAGCAGTGAAGGACAAGAAATATCCAAATCTGCTTATATCAAACCACATTGAAAGTCTCTAACTCATTTTACTCTAAGATTTCACAAGTCAAATTACACTCTGGTTTTCAAAATGGCAGTATAGTGAGGGTTAAATATTAAAAGCAAGTTCTAAAAGGTTGTAGACAAAGGCACAGAAGCAGAGGTAATACAAACTATCTTTCTCATCAAATTGAAAACTCTATATATTCTCTATATTATGACCCTCCACCACTTCAGGGAAAAAAATAGGTGCCCGATAAATAATAAGGAAAAAATAGGGGTGACCAAGGGAACAGAACACTTCATTCTTATTCATTCACTAAGAAATTTACATGCATCAAATTGTACACATATATTCAGAAGGGTATGAGAATCAGTTGGAAACTATTGGATACATAGTTAAGTAGATATTTTTAAATAATTGTTTGAAGTGAAATTTACCTAACATATGATTAACCATTTTAAAGTGAACAATTCAGTAGCATGTAGTATATTTACAACATTGTGAAATCTATCTAATTCCAAAACATTTCCATCTCTCCACAGTAAAGATCCTTACCCATTAAGCAATTTCTCCTCATTCACCTCTCCCTCCAGCCTCTGGCAACCACCAATCTGTATTCTGACTCTATACAATTATCTATTCTGAATATTTTATATAAAATAAATCATATAATATGTAACATACTGTTTCTGGCTTCTTTCACTTAGCATAATGTTTTGGAGGCTCATCTATATTGTAGCATATTTCAGTACTTTATTGTTATTATTATTGGTTGAATAATATTCTATTCTATGTATATACCATAATTTCTTTACTCATTCATCCATTCATGGATAGTTGGACTATTTCCACTTTTTGACTATGGTGAATACTGCTTCTATGAACATGTATGTACATGTTCTTGTTTACATATCTGTTTTCAATTCTTTTTGCTATATAAGTAGGAGTGAAATTGTGGTGTCTTGTGGTAATTCTAGGCTTAACTTTTCTGAGGACCCACCAGACTGTTCCCACAGTGGCTGTACAAGTTTTTATTCCCATGGCAATATACAAAGATTTCAATTTCTCCACATCCTCAACACTTATAAGTTCCCTTTTTTAAAAAAAATTATAATAGCTATTCTATTAAATGTGAATTGGTATTTCACTATGGTTTTTATTTGCATTTCCTTAATATATAATAATGTTGACCATCTTTTCATGAGTTTGTTGGCCATTTGTGCATCTTCTATAGAGAAATGTCTATTCATGGCTTGGTCCTTTTAAAAATTGAGTTGTTTGTCTTTTTGGTTTGAGTCGTAATAATTCTTTATATATTCTGTCTACTAGACCCTTGTCAGATATATTATTTGAAAACATTTTCTTCCATTCTCTAGATTGTTTTTTCATGTTCTTGATAACGTCCTTTGATGAACAAGAGTTTTTAATTTTGATGAAACCCAATCCAACTATTTTTCCTTGTGTTGCATGTTTTTGGTGACATATCTAAGAATCTATTTCCAAATCCAAGGTCATGAAAATTTACCTGTGTTTTCTTCTAAAAATTTTAGAATTTTTCCTCTTATATAAATATTCAGGTTATTGATCCATTTGAGTTAATTTTTGTATACGGTGTGAGGTAGGGGGTTTAATGTCATTCCTTTCCATGTGACTGTCTCTGTTATATTTGTTGAAAAAACTGTTCTTTCCTCCATTGAATGATATTAACAACCTTATCAAAGATGTGGAAACAACCCAAGTGCCCATCCATACATGAGTGGATTAATAAAATGTGGTATATGTATACCATGGAGTTCTCTTCAGCCACAAAAAACAATGGTGATATATCACCTCTTATATTATCCTGGATAGAGCTGGAACCCATTCTACTGAGTGAAATATCACAAGAATGGAAAAAAAACATCGCATGTACTCACCATCAAATTGGTATTAACTGATCAACACTTAAGTGCACATATACTAATAACATTCATCAGGTGTTGGGCAGATGGGAGGGGGTGGGGGCTGGGCATATACACACCTAATGAGTGTAGTGTGCACCATCTGGGAGATGGACATGCTTGAAGCTCTGACTTGTGTAGGGAAAAGGCAATACATGTAACCTAAACATTTGTACACCTGTGATATGCTGAAATAAAAAAAATCAAGGAAAAAGTATCGATTGGTGGCCAGGCACGGTGGCTCACATCTGTAATCCTAGCACTCTGGGAAGCTGAAGTGGGAGGATTGCTTGAGCTCAGGAGTTCAAGATCAGCCGGAGCAAGAGCTAGATCCTGTCCCTATTAAAAATAGAAAAAATTAATCAGGCATGGTGGCACATGCCTGTAGTCCCAACTACTCAGGAGGCTGAGATGGGAGAATCACTTGAGCCCAGGAGTTGGAGATTGCAGTGAGCTATGATGATGATGCCACTACACTCCAGCCCAGGTGACAAAGTGAGACTCTGTCTCAAACAAACAAACAAAAAAATCAACTGGCCATAGATGTATGAGTTTCTTCCTGGATTATCAAATCTAATCCATTGGTATATATGTCTCTCTTTAGGCCACTACCTCACTATTTTGATTACAGTAGGTTTGTAATAGGTTTTAAAGCTGGGAAGTGTAATTCCTTTAGGCTTGTTCTTTTTCAAGATTGTTTTGAATATTCAGGGTCCCTTGCAATTCCATATGAATTTAAGTACTGGCTTTTCATTTCAAAAAAGGCCTTGGAACTTTGATAGAAATTGCACTGAATTTGTAAATTGCTTTGGGTAATATTGACATTATAGAAATATTAAGTCTTCCAATTTATGGATATGAGATGTTTTCCCACTTATTTAGATCTATAATTTCCTTCAGAAATGTTTTACAGTTTTCAATATACAAGCTTTTCATCTTTTTGGTTAAATTTATTCCTAGGTAGTTTGTTCTTTTGGATGCTAGTATTTTTCTTAAAACCAGATGCTATTATAACTGGAATTGTTTATTAATTTATTTTTTGAATTGTTCATTGCTGGTGTATGGAGACACAACTGATTTTTTTGTATTGATCTTACACCCTGTAACTTTGCTGAATTCATTTATTAACTCTAGGAGCTCTTTTGAATTTGGGAGGATTTCCTACCTATAGAATTTTATTGTCTACAAATAAAGATAGTATTACCTTTTTCTTTCCTATTTGGGTGTCATTTATTTATCCATTTGTGTATCTATCTATTTACCTATCTATTTATCTGTTGTTGTGGCTCAGAAACCAATACCCCAAAATATAGTACTTTATACATGGTGAACTAAAAAAAAAAAAAAAAAAAAAAAAAAGCCTCAGGGTTTCTATGACCTCTCCCACTCCTATCTCCTTCAAAGCATAGGATAAAGTTGTTCTGAAGTTCCCTTATCTGCCTAAAGTCTGGACCTACCAAAGAATAAAACAATTACCTCTGGTCTCTTCCCTGAGTTTTTATTAACCAAACCCATACTGCAAGATGGAGGCCTAAAATCTGTCAATACACCTGGACAGATCTTTGTTACAAGCCATTGTCCACTTGGTGGGCCAAGTAGACTTTGTATCAGACAGTTGTATGTTCTTCAAGCCCACCGAATTCTCCCTAGTAATCATTATTGCCCCTTGACAGAATTCCTCTTCTCCCCACTCTCATAATCTGTTTTGCCAGAATCCAAGCCCCCATTCTTTCTGTAACCTCAAGATGGTATTTAAGCTTCTGCACTCCATTGAGGTGGTCATGTCTTCATTCTGAAGGCTTCTGTGTCACATAAAACTATGACCAAATAAATGTGTATGCTTTTTCTCCAATTAATCTGCCTTTTTTGAGTTGATTTTTTTCAGTGAACCTTCAGACAGTGAAGGGGAAGTTTTTCCCTTTGCCCTTGTACTATCATCTGTTGATTTATGTATTTTTGTGCCTAATTCTTTGGCTAAACTTCCAGTACAATGTTGAATAGCAGTGGTGAAAGCAGACATGCTTGTTTATCCATGATCTTAGGACAAAAGCTTTCAGTCTTTCACCATTGAGTATGATGTTAGCTGTGGGTTATTCAAAAATGTCCTTTTTCATGTTGAGGAAGTTCCCTTCAATTCCTAGTTTTTCTGGTGTTTTATCAGAGCACGTTATTGACTTCATGAAATTTTTTTTCTGCATCAAATGAGATGATCATGTGTTTTTCTCCTTTTGTCCTATGAATGTGGCGTATTGCATCGATTGGTTTTCTTATCTTGAACCACTCTTACAGTCCCTGGATAAATCCCACTTAATCATGGTACATAATCTTTTTATTATGCTCTTGGATTCAGTTTGCTGGTATTTTGTTGAATAGTTTTGTGCTTATATTTATAAGGGATATTGCTCTGTAGTAATCTTTTCTTGTGATGTCTTTATCTTGCTTTGATATCAGGGTACTGCTGGTCTCATCCAATGAGTGCTCCCTCTTCTGCTTGTTGCTGTTTGTTTGTTTGCTTGTTTGCTTGTTTTTTGTTGTTGTTGTTTGTTTTTTTGAAAGAGTTTAAGAAGGATTGGTGTTAATTCTTCTTTTAATATTTGGTAGAACTCACCAGTGAAGCAATTTTGTCCTGGACTTTTGTTTTTTGGGAGATATTTTTTTAAAATACTGATTCAATTTCTATTAATACTTAGTCTGTTCAGATTCCTATCTCTTCTTGGGTTAGTTTTTGTAATGTGTATGTTTCTGGGAATTTTCCATTTCATTGAAATTATTTAATTTTTTGTCACAAAATTATTCATAGTATTTTCTTATAATCCTTTTTATTTCTGTAAGGTCAGTAGTAATGCCCCCACTTTCATTGCTCATTTTAGTTATTTATATCTTCTTTCTTTTGTTCTTTGTCCATTTAGCTAAAGGTTTGTCAATTTTGTTGAATTTTTTAAAGAACCAATTTTTGGTTTCACTGACCATTATTTTTCTAGTCTAATTTATCTCTATTTGAATCTTTAGTATTTCTTTTCTTATGGTGGATTTGGGTTAAATTGCTCTTCTTTTTCCAGGTACTTAAGGTATAAAGTTAGACTATGGATTTAAGATCATTCTTCTTTTTTAACATGGGCTTTTACTGCTGTAAATTTTCCTCTGAGCACTGCCTTTGCTGCTTCCCATAGGTCTTATTATGTTGTGCTCTTATTTTCATTCTTATCTAAGTATTTTTTAATTTATCTCGTGATTTAATTTCTCACCCATTGTCCATTTAAGAGTGTGATGTTTAATTTCTACACATTCATGATTTTCTCAGTTTTCCTTATTATTGATTTTTTGTCCATTCCATTGTTATCAGAGAAAAGGCTTTGTGTGATTTCAGTTTTTTGTTTTTGTTTTTGTTTCTTTTTAATTTACTGAGACTTGTTTTGTGGCTTAACACGTGGTCTATGCTGGAAAATGTTCCATGTGCACCTGAGAAGAATGTGCATTTTGTGCTTGTCGGGGACGTTGTCTATATATGTCTGTTAGGAAGAGTTGGTTTATAGTGTTGTTCAAGTTCTCTATTTCCTTATTGATTTTTTTGTCTAAATGTTCTATCCTTTATTAAAAATGAGCTATGGAAATCCACAACCATGATTGTTGAACTGCATATTTCTCCCTTCAAATCTGTCAATATTTGCTTCGTATATATTGGGGACTCTGTTGTTGAATGGGTATATTTATAATTACTATATCTTCTGGATGAATCAAACCTTTTATAAGTATATAATGTCTTTCTTTGTCTTTGTAAGAGTTTTTGACTTAAAGTCTATTTTGTCTGATATTAGTTTAACCACTCTAGCTCTCTTTTGTTCGCTGCATAGAATATATCTTCCAGTGGATATTTTTATAACTTCCAAATGCATAGTGATAAATGTAATCAAACTATTTATTCATTCATTGATTCATTCATTCAATATTAATTGATTACCTACTGTCGATAAACTGTAGAGCCTGTACTTAAGTAGCCTTCATTTTATTATGATCTTTTAATGACACAAAATTGTGTTTTCAGTGTGGTCTTTCAAATAAGATAGAGCATTTTTATTAAAATGTTTTCAATCATTTTTATTAAAACATAACTTATACACAACAAACCACCCATTTTAAATGTATTGTCTGATTAATAAATAAATATTGATATATGCTCATGTAAACCTACCACAATCAAATATGGAACACTTCCATGTCTTTAAAATGTCTTCACAAGTCCCTCAATTCTAGCCCTGGGCAATTATTTCTCTGCTTTCTCTCTAACGAATCTATCTATAGGTTAGATTGTCCTTTCTACAATTTCAGAAAAATGCAGTACTTATTCTTTTATAGCAATGTTCTTTTGTTTCTCAAAATGTTTTTGAAATTCAAACATATTGCATATATGTATAGTTCATTCTTTTTGATTGCTAGGTAGTTTTCCATTGTGCAAATATGTAATTTATCCATTCAACTTCTTATGAACACTTTGGTTGTTTGCAGCTTATGATTATTATGAATAAAGCTACTATGTATATTTGCTTATATTGTTTTTGTGAGCAAATATTTTTATTTCTCTTGAGTAAATGTCTAGAAGTGAAATTTTGAGTCATATCATATGTATAACCATTTAAGAAGCTGCCAAAGTTTTCCAGAGTAATCGCTTTACACTGCATTACTTTACACTCCCACTAGTAGTCTCTGAGTTTCAGTGGTACCACATCTTCCTCAACACTTGGTGCTGTAGCTATTATAATGAAGATATTGCGATATCTCATTTTGATATAATTGTCATTTCCTTGATGATTAATGATGTTAAGCATAATTTCAGTTACTTATTGGCCATTCACGTGCCTTTTGTGAAAGATCTAATTAAACCTTTTTGCTCATGTTTTAATTAGGTTGTTTGTATTCTTATCATTAGGTTGTAAACATGTTTTATAGATTCTGGTACAAGTCCTGTGGATAAATATATTATAAATAGTTTCTCAGAGTCTCTGGTTTATAATTTCATTTCTTTAATGTTGTCTTCTATATAACAAAATATTTTAATTTAAAAGAAGTTTGATTTATCAATTTTTCTTTTATTCTTTCTTTTCTGAAAAATATTTGCTAGACCAAGGTTGCATAGATTTATTCCTTTGTTTTCTTCTAGAAGGTTTATATTTTAGCTTTTACATGTAAGTATATGATATTTTTCAACTTACATTAACTCCTTTTGAGAATAGAATCTTTTCTGTAATTCAAGAAGCTTGAGAATGTCATTGACTCTCTGCTGGAGAATATAGCAATACCACTGAACACAAACATAACACATTTTTTTTTAGACAAGGCCATTGAAAGAAATGTGTCATGACTTTGTGAATTAAATAGGATACTATGTTTACTATAAAATATGCAACATCCCAGCTTTTAAGATTTAAATCTCAATAATGTTAAACAGATGCCACCTAAGCAGTACTGCATTTATATTCATGAACTTTTCTCTTATTCAAATGTGTCATTCTCAGCTCCCAAGTCTACTGCTGTGATACAACATTGGGTAAATCAGGTAGGGATGCAAAACCAGTACAACCTTTACAGAGGGAATTAAGCAATATTTAGTAAAATTATCTGTGCATTTACCCTTGGACCAGCAAAACAATTTATAGTATTATATCCTAAAGAGGAAATGGCAAAAAACACAAAAAATCTTTCTGTAAGACCATTTATTCCAGAACTGTTGTAATAGCAAGACTGGAAATAACACAAATATCATCAATTGAGGACTTTTTGAACAGACTATGATTCATCTGCATATTGGAGTACTATATAGCTGCTAAAGAAATGGGGAATATATTCATATAATGTTAGTGTTCTCCAAAATATAGCATTAAGTAAAAAATAAAATTAACAAGGCTAAAAGCGTGTTTACTATGTGTTCCTTTATTTAACAAAAGGAGTGAAAAATATCAATGAAATTATATGTAATGAAATATAAAATTATATAGTTTTGAAAATGAAGAATAAACCAAAAGATAAAAAATAAAATCATAAAAATTACCTTAGAGGATGCAATAGGTTGGAGGAATCAGGAATAGAAACCAGACCTCCCAGAAAATATTTTATACATATGATTTAGAATTATATAAACATTTTACATAATTATAAGAAAAATCAAAACACTAAAAGCAGCTTCCAAGAACTCAATAAAAAATGAAAAGAAAATAATGAATCTAACAAGGTATCAAGACAGTAAAAAAATTTTATAAATTACTGTTAGGTATTTCACTATCAATTCCCAGTAGCATATTGCATAAAAACAAAACAAAATCCTACAAAATAAATTCCAAAGTATTTTCAGTCGTAATATTTTGGTAATAATGGCAATATTGTTCTTAAACCATGTTTTATATATGTAGGAAAGCAAATAAATGAAAGACATAATTAAACCCTTATCATCATAAATACTTGCATTTTAATTAGAAATATCAGTGTAAACTCATGGTGGCATGCTTTCTTTTTTTAAAAAAGTACCAGTCTGTTTAATGAATCAGCTTAGATTTTTAAAATTTAATTTAATTTAATTCTTTAAATTGACAAATAATAATTGCACATGTTCATGGGATACATAGTGATGTTTTGATGATATAATGTATAGTGTTCAGACCAGGGTGGTTAGCATATCCATCATCTCAAACATTTATCATTTCTTTGCATAGGGAACATTCAATATCCTCCTTTCAGCTATTTTAAATCATATAACATATTATTGTTAACTATAGTCATCCTGCAGTGGTGTAGAACGCTAGAACATTATTTCTCCTATTTAGCTATAATTTTGTATCCTTTAACAAATCTCTGCCTATCCTGCCCTCCCACTACCCTTTCTAGTCTCTTTAGCATGCTTTGTGCTACTTTGTAGCACCAATAGCATCCTTAGAACCAGAACTGTAAGCCTTAAGTAATGTTTCCCACTAAGAAGAAAAAAAAAGGCTCTTGGAGAAATGGCTGACTTCAGGTCTGGGGCAGGTAAGATACAAATGAGCCTGGAAGATCTGGTTACACCAGAAAGCAATAAAGTTATCAAAGGTTATTAAAGCCAGAAAAAAAGGACTTTAGGAAGCAATGTGAAGTGACTCCTAGTGGATAAAAGTGAGACATTGGAGAATATTCTAATAATAAAAGCAATGGATTGACATATAGCAAACCTCTTCAGATCCATCAGTTCATAATACAAAATCCTCACTGATATTAGTCATCTATTACAAACAATCCTATAAAATAAACCACTCAAAATGCAATGGCTTTAACAAAAATCATGGATTCTTGCTCATGTGTTTCCTGGAGTTAAAGAGATTATAGCTTGGATTTGCCTGTGCAGCAGATGAGATCCAGATCACATTTCTGTCACCGTCCTTTGACAAGCAGCAGATGGATGAGACATGTTCTTCTTAGGGTAATGACAGACGTACAAGAAAGAAAGTCCAACCATACTACCACATTTCAAGCCTGTTATTGCTTCATGTACTCCCTCTAACATGCCTTTACCCAAGGTAAGTCTCACGACTGAGCCCAAAGTCAAGAAAGGGAAGAACACTCTGCTTTTACTAAAACAAACTGAAAAATAACATGGCAGATGCAGGTAAGATGAAGAATTAAGGACAATAATGCAATATTCCATAGTTACCTATGGGACCTTTTCTAGGGAAACAACTAATTTTCTGAAAAATCAATAAATAAAAAGATATTTTAAAAAATATTTATCTTGCCTCCACAATAAAAACTCTGTATCAAGATACCCAAAGAGTTGATGGGAATGTATTTCTTCAACTAATAAGTGAAGAAAGAATGATAGAAGATCATCATTTTAGAATGTTGTAGAATTAAAATATCATCATTCACCACTGCTTGATAAAAGCATGAGGTAAAAATCTCATGGAGCCAGGACACTAACAAAAAATACCAGTTGTCATGACGCAATTGAGAACCAACCTAAACAGACTCCCACTAGCCAAAGATGACAAAATTTGAGCATCAATAAACATAATAGCAGGAATGGATCAAAATCCATTAAAGTATTTAAATGCATGATTCATAGAGATATTGAACACAAACAAAATTCAAACAAGCAAAAATAACACATCGGTGACATTTGGATGATGAAAAGAAACCAACTCATTATTTTGAACAAAGGAAAATAAAGAAGAACAGTCAGGCATTTGTCCAGCCTTCCCTAAATGAGCTGTAACTCAGGGCAACCAAATAGTTGATAAGATAAATTTTCCCTCTATGCAAGTATTTCAGTTAATAAATTGAGAAGGATTAAAAGAATTAGAACATCACCATTTTACAACTCTTAATCAATTAGTAGATTTATGCAATGATTATTAATTACTAACATTACCCTAAAGAGACAGATTTTATATATCTCTTAAATAAAATGCATAATGTCACCTATAAAGTGGTATTCCCCAAACCTTCTGATTGCAATCTAATCAAGTCCCTAGCTCTCACACTATTTATGTGAGATGCAGGGGAGAGAGAAACATGTTATATTACACCATAGGATGCAACTTGCAAAACCAAATGTATGGAAAACCACAACACAGAAACTTATCAGAGCAAATGATATTACATGTGAACTGATAATTGCTGACATTTAATGAAAGAACATGGAGTTTTTTTATTCTAGTTTTTTCTTTAAATAAAGTGGGTAAGTCAGGCTCAGAATATTTTGAAAACTAAGTGTGATTTAAACAGAGATAACAGCTCTTATTTTGGGCGTAGAGAACCCAAGTTATCCAGTGAGCTGCCTGGATAATGATTCAGAGTGACAGTGGCTAGTGGACATTTTCTAAGTCACTGACCTCTAAGTATTATTCAGAGTGCCATTTAATATATCAGTGACATTCAGAAATTAAAGACAAAACTAGAATGTGTGCCAATTAGTTTCCATGATTCAGAAGTTAACGTCTCATCCAGAGCAGTACTTAAAATTCCTGGAATAGGAGAATGAACAATCGTTTCAAAGGATCGCCCTTGTGGGCTGAACTCCAGGGTTTACGCCTATAGTCCCAGCCATTTGGAAGGGCAAGGCAGAAGGATTGCTTGAGGCAAGGAGTTTGAGACCAGCCTGGGCTACACAGGAAGACCCCATCTCTACAAAAAATAAGAAAAATTAACAGGGTTTGGTGGCGCATTCCTGTAGTCCTAGCTACTTAGGACGCTGAGGCAAGAGGATTGCTTGAACCCAGGAGTTTGAGGCTGCAGTGAGCTACAATCATGCCACTGCAACAGAGCAAGACCCTTTCTCAGGAAAAAAAAAAGTCACCCTTGTGTCCATATTCGTGAATTTTAGTCTAAATGTGTTCTTTTCATGTCTGATCATCAAACAACTTGTTTATCTTTATAAATGACTTATGATAGTATGTCCTCATGAACAATTTTTTTAATAAGAAACTCTTACTGATGTGAGACAAAAAATCGCCACCAATGCTTAAATTAAGGAATTGAGATGGGGACATGGTGAATGTCTTCTGCTGCCATTTATATTCCTTCAGTATTCATGAATGACTGGCATTAAATAATATCATTTATGTTGTGCCATAGACTCTTCTGAGCTAGAGCTATCCTCTTATTGCTTTTATGTTTTTAACCCTCTTCAAGGGGGTAATCTGATAGGACTTTTAATAGAGCAAAGATAATGTGGCTCCAAAAATGATGTGTCAGGGCTGTTTATAAGAAATATTTTATACAATTTGAAAAGCTAGAAGATAGGATTGTAAGTGTTTCCAACACAAAGAAATAATAAATGTTTGAGGTAATGGATATCCTAATTACTTGGATTTGCTCATTACACATTGTATATCAATGTTTACACACATTATTGTATATACATGTATGGAAATATCACTTTGCACCCCATACACATGTACAATTCTTACATGCCAATGAAAAATAAAAGTAAAAAAGAAATATTTTATTATTGCTCTTGCCACTTTAACTACAGAGATTATGATTTGCAAATGAGACTTCTGTGTGGTTGTAATATCAACCTGATTTCTCCAAACTTGAATTTCACAGGAAAAGACATTATTTCTTCAATATGTAACTTTGAAATAAGAGTATTTGTTGACTTTCGATTGTGCTTTTTAAGTGAAGGCAATGTGAAGCTTAGGCGTTAGATGTTAAATGTGTTCAATTATATGTAAAATAGATTAGTAAAACTAAAATCTTCCATTTGGAAGAGATAAGGATTGAGAACACAGTCAAAGTTTATAAAAATCATTAGGGTGATGGATGAATGAATACATATATAAAGGGAGACAGAGACAGAGATAGGGAGGGAAGGAGAGATGATACAGAGCATACAAATAAACTCATGATGGATGGCACTGTGCTTATGGAGCTTGTTGTGTTGTATTGGAGAAGATGGGCGAAATTTAAATACTGCTGGTTTCAGGAAGAAAATGAATAAGTATTTCATGCTAGTACTCTAAGAATTAAGAATATGTCCTTCCTCTACCTCCTGTTAGGTTCATTTACAGGAAAAGAGTGATGTCACATAGAGCCAGATGGATTATTGTTCTGTCTATGTGACGGCTCTCGTTCTGTTGTGGTACAATTATGGCTGTAAAGGTGCAACATAACCATAAATTCTCCAGAGAAAGCATCAGAGAAAACCCCAAATTATAATTTTGCTCAACCATGACTCTTGTTATCAATTGTGCATGCAGTTCTATTATTCTGCTGTTTATAAAAGAGAGACGAGCAGTCATATGTACCTCTCCATTTGCAGGCCAAGTGGGAAGTGGGCAGAGCTCCTTGGGAGACTGGATTGCCCCACCAAATTATGAAACCAAAAGCATATGGACTATACGTACACTAAATACAAACAGGATTAACACCCAGTTGTAGTCAAGGTTTAGTACACACCAGCATTTGATGAGGATAATGGTTAAAAATACAGATTCCTGGACTCTGCCTTTAGAAAATTCCAACCTAATAAGTACTGGAGCAGGACCCGTGTCTGTATTTAATAAACACTTCAGGTGATTTCAGTGTATGTAGTTCCTGGAACTTGATTATGATAAACACTAATAAGCTGACACAAAATGGAAAGAGGTAGAAGTGAGAAAACCTACATTTACTCTTCATAAGATTTTAGGAAAATATTATCACTTTCATTATAAGAATCTGTATGTATAAGAATATTCATCCAAATTATATTAATATAATTACATGCAATATATTTTTAATTCAGGTATTAATTTTTAAAATGGCCAAATAGTTGAAATGATAAATTTCTCACAAAGTAACTAGAATTAAAATATAGATCAACTAAGAATACTATTGGCGAATTATTGTCACCGTCAGTATACCAAATATATTTCAATTTAAATTTCCAGTCTGCACAAATTAAAGCCACGTAGCTGCAAAAGTCCCACGAAAAAGTAAAGATCTATAAAAATGCCAAATCTTTCTTATTGTCTATTTTTTGGCACTGTTTTGAATGCAATCAGGCAGTCTCTGGCTATTTTTTTTCCATCTTTCTTTTTTTTCCCCTTACCACATAGTTACCCTTAAGAACATTGTCCTTTGTAGTATAAGCAATAAGAAACAGTGAAGAATTGTTAGAATCTAGCCAAACATTTCCCCAAGCATGATGCTGGGACAACCTGCAACAGGATCATTTGACATTCATTATAAAGTAAAGATTCCTAGATCATCCCTTACAGACATTAAATAAGGATCTATTATGAGTAGGGTGTGAGGATTATGGATATCCATAAGGATTAATTTCTAGTTTTAGAGTTTGAGATCTACTGCATATAGATGTTGTCAAATCCTCTTCTTAGGTACAACAGAGAGGAAAACAATATATGTGATTTGAGTCCCCACTGTATTTCCTTAAACACTTACTTTGTTCTGTAGTGACAAAGGAATGCCTTCAATACAGGACCAGGACTAGGGTAAGATGAGTAAGGCATTTGCCTTGGGTGCAAAAATAAGTAAAATACATAATATTCATGCAGTCTTTATTGAAAATGTTTATTTTTGTTCATCATGGATGTTTTTGCATTAATTTTATTTTTTTACTAGTTCATTAAAATATTGTTTACCTTGATTGCTGAGTTATTTAGCAACCCCTTAATTTTTGCAACAGAAGCAAATGCCTTCTAACCTCATCCTAGCTCTGGCCCTGCTTTTATGCACTGTACAGTATAGAATAGCCATGGTTGTTTAAAAGCAACATCCAAGTTAACACTCAGGCACAATAAGTTGTTGCCCCCCAATTGCATCTCCTGGGTAAATATGTTTCTGCCTGAAGGCAGGACTAGTACAGGCTCCCCAAATATAATCAGATCTATTATGTAATGTAGCCAACTGAACTTATGTTTTCCTAGACTGAGATTCAGGTAGGAGTGCTCTACTGTTTGCTTAATAATTTCTCAATTTAACTAACTAATTTACTAAGAAATAAAAAAGGTGGGCCGGGCGCGGTGGCTCACGCCTGTAATCCTAGCACTCTGGGAGGCCGAGGCGGGCGGATCGTCCTGAGCTCAGGAGTTCGAGACCAGCCTGAGCAAGAGCGAGACCCCGTCTCTACCAAAAAAATAGAAAGAAATTAATTGGACAGCTGAAAATATATATAGAAAAAATTAGCCGGGCATGGTGGTGCATGCCTGTA